>JAKVQR010000219.1:0-50631 GCA_030462915.1 Petasospora meyerae | reverse complement strand
GAATATAGCAACATTTTAGATGATACTTCGTCAATTGAAGGGGATATAAAGCTGTAACAATTCATTCAACGTCACTCAAGTCCAACAAGTTCATCAATCTCTCGCCCTTGTTCTGCGCAAAGTCAACATTCAGCCCATCAACGTCAAAGTCGATGAGCATCTCATCCTCTTTGGCACCTCTGATGGATTCAATCGTGGCAAAGACGTCTCTCATGATTCTTCTAGCAGCCTTCATCAGCACTGGCTGGTTTGTACTTTCTGTCTCTTCGAAAAAGGTCTCGAGGTCGTCGATGAACTCATCCACTGATTGGTACTGTAGGCTCTCCACTTTCTCGTTGATAGCTCTCAAGTTAGGATTTTTGGTGTTAGCATCGAGCAGGTACCTCGAAGAATCGATCTTTAGCATCCTCTGCATCACATCGGAGATCAATGAGGCCTGTGGGTAGTGCGCAATCTTCATGATCTGTGCCTCTGTTTGGTGTCTCTGTACTTCGAGGTCGGCCTTCTCCACCAACTTAGAGCCAATCTCTTCCAGCTTGGCAATGTCGTTGAGAAGTAGCTCGGCAAACTCGAGCTTTGTTGGGATCTATTCGGGGTTGCCTGCACTGTAAACCGTGGCGTCCGTTCTTCTGATGAGTGGTGCTCCACGCTTCATCTCTCTCTTCATGGTCCAGTACTTGGTCAGTTCACGCGCCAATGTCGGTGCATCTGTGAATTTCAACTTCTCCAAGAAGCAAGCTAGCACTGTGATGAAGTAGTTTGGTGGGATCGGTGTGCCTCGAGCAGTCTTCCATCTCTTCTTGTTTGCATGTGGGCGTTTCTGTACTTTGAAAGTTGGTTCCTATAGTTGTTGTTGTTGTTGTGACTTTGAGGTACTCACTGAATGGTTCGGTGATCCAACAGTGGCAAAGTAGAGTCTCGTCTTCTCTATTCCTCTCTTCACGTCGTGTTCCTAGACGTATTCCGGTGGGCAGTGTTTGTGACAGTACGTGGTCATGGTGGCCTGGTTCAACACTGCGCCCTGGACACCTTTACTCATGGTCAGAGGGAGACCAGCTCTTCTGGCACATGTCGGGTGGTAAGCCATCACACAACTTCTGTTGGAACACTGGATACATGCACCCATCTTCTGCTTGCACAGGTAGCACTGAAGATTCCATCTTCCTCTGGGGATCAGGTCCCCTCCTTCAACGGGTTCCATGTGGCCTGCACTAGCGAAGTACAACTCTGGGATCCACAGCGCACATAGCACATGGCTCCAATGACCGTCTTCTGTCTGCTTGAATGCGCCTGTGGTCGAGGGGCAGAACTGGCATCTTACTTTGCGCTTCTTCGACACCATGCATCTTCGACACAGCCACTGACCTTCCGGGATGAATATCACACCGTAACAATCTTGATGCACAGCAATGTCACAGCCATCACAGAAGATGATGGCGTTCGAGTTGTCACACTCTGCCTCGTTACACACGGCACACGCCTGTTCTTCGTACATCGACACACCAATACCGTCGTCGGATCCGTACAGATTGGTGAACGCCATTGCGGCAGACGCCTTCATTGTCAGTTGTTCCTCGTTGTCCTGGTACGTCTGTCTGATCTTTGGTGGGATCTTGCGTTCTAAATGGAACCATTCGTTCTCCAGTATGGTGATACAGATCTCGAGAAGTTCATGTGTGAGTGGTTTGAAGTTCGTTGTGGCTTTGCGGGCTTCGTTGAGGTATGTAAGATAGTAGTTGTCTTGTTCGTCCATGTCGTACATCGACTTGAAGTTCATCTGGTTAGCGGAGATGGACTCGAAGAAGGAGTTGTTCTGTTCCCTAGCAGCTAGGTGGTCGTTCTCTCTGATGTACGTGTCTGTGACGTTTGTGAGCGAGTGGGACTTGTATCCGAGCTTCATGATGTTCTTGGGGATCTTGCTGTTGTCTGTCGGGAGGATCTCCTTGGGGATTTGTTGGAACTTCGGTACGTTGGTGGCCAGTGTGGGTACTTCATGAGGGTGATGATGCTTATGGTTGTGGTTGTGCTCTGTGTAATCATGTCCACTTGTCGTACTCTGTTCATATTGTACATACACTCTCAGTTTGGCATCTTCATCCAAATCAGGGTAGAAGTCTTGGTAATGGTGCTCTTCTCGGGGCTTTGCGGGGTCTCTGTTGATCTGAAGCCGTGTGGATGATGATGAGGATGACGCGTACTCTTTGGACTTCCTCTCCGTTAACAGCGACCCACGTGCACGTTCTCTTCCTTTCCGTTTCTTGAACACCATGGAATAGTCTGGAATATATCAATGGGGATGATTCCGGTGGTGAATATCCAAATCAAAGGTGAACTTTCCCTCCTCATCGACGCGTCACACATCTTCAACACTACAAAGGAGGAACAAAGAAGGGCTTTCGATCTTTCGCGACACCCTGATTTCAGGTACCCATATGAGACAATTAGCGCATTACATCATACAAGAATGGGTTCTCAACATTTTCATTTGATTTAACAAGTATCATAATTCTCATACAGTCTCATGGTTGGAAGTTGCTCCACCCTCCAGCTGGTTCCTTCAGAAGATCGTTAACGTCAAAGTCCAGCCCGACGGCTTCCGTCTCAAACTTGATGTTCCCCGCTGGTGAATTGGCATACGAGTTGTTCTGCGAGAGTGATGGGTTGGAGGTACCCATGTTGCTCTGCTGTGACTCGCTCTTCACCTCTACCCCACTGGAGCTCATCGGTGTGCTATCCGTGTTCACATCAGGTAGCAACTCCAACTCTGCAATCTTCTTCTCCAACGACTCTCTTCTCTTCTCTTGCTCTGACATCACCTTGTGCAGATGGACCACGTACTCCACGGTCTTGTTGATGATGACGGACTTGCTAGCCTTAACCTCTTTCCCATCGGTGTCCATATACAGCAATGAGGGCGGCACAATCAACCCGAGCTCTTTGATCTTCTCCTTGATCAAGTCTCGTCTTCTTCTCTCCACTTGGTTGTGGAACTCACGTCTTCTCCGTAGTTTCTCTTCTTTAGACAGCTGTTGTTTAGGCAATGACATTCCCGATGCAGGTGAGGCCGCTACACTTCTTGGAGACTTGAAGTCGTTGAACGACGAGTACGGACTCATTGCGTCGCTGTACGAACGTGGACTGGCCAAGGAGGTGCTGAAGGTCTATACCGATGATGGACCGAAATGCTTGCGTGATGTAGATAATGGGATTGATCTGTTAGGAGGTGGTGAGAGGTATTGGGTGTTGAGAGTATCACTGTGCTGGGGATGTATCCCCATGGAAGGACTGGCTATGCTCTCCAGCGTGTCGTAGATGGAAGCTTTCCTCTGAGGCTGGAACGAGCTCGATAAATGAGAGTTGGTGGTGTATGGGGAGTTCACTGGTGAGTCTATGTAACTGTTGTGGAAAGATGACGGGTCAATGATACCGGAAGCTGCTCCAGGCGTTGCTCCCAACACTCCACTTGCTGCTACTCCGGAGACACTGTTGAAGCGTGTGGAAGGATCATCCTGGAAGCTGAATGCAGAAGGGTCAATGGAGTTGTTTCTGGAATCAAAATTGTGCAAGTTGTTGCTGTTGCTGTTGATTGAGGTGGTGGTGTTGATGTTATTGTTAGAGATACTGTTGACATCAAAGTTCTTCGTGTTATTGGTGCCATCCAGTCCAGTGAATGCTGTTGGGTTGAAGTCCAGCAGTTCGCTCTCCGGAATAGCGGAGGAGAAGTCGAAGTTCAAGTCGTCAAGGTTGACTTTGTCTGCGTCAAACTTGAGGAAGTCGTCCGTCATGAGTCGGGGTGTATGTTGCTGTTGTGTTGGAGACTGATGTTCAATGGTGTGTGTCTCAATGGTAGAGTGAAAAGTTGGATGTGAAGTTCAATGAATCTTATCTCAGAGTTATTCGCTACTGAGCTTATACCAAATTGAACATGGGGAGTCAAAGTGGGTATTTTCTCCATACGTTGTTGTACTTTTGGTGGAGAAAGCCGGCCACACATCCGGTACGGTATTTTTTTCGCAAATGGGCGCGATTGTTGGCGGTTGTCGGTCGTTGGGGTTGGGGTGGCGGCCTAACTGCGCATTTCTGTTCGCCAATTGCGCAATTTGTTCAAAACTCATCTCAACACTCACTACATTCCAACAACAACAACAACAATAACAACTCCAATCATCGTACAGTAAGAGGAGATATCAGCACTGCCAACTATGGAAGACACCTCTGCTAGCTCTCTCAGGGACCAATGGAATAGGTGGTCATCCTCACACAACGTCGGAGCCTCCGCAACATCCGGTGTAGGTGCTCTCAATGAGAGCGCAAAGACCCTCTTTGGAGGATGGGCAGAGACCCTCAACAACACAGCCAACGATGTCTATTCCAGACTCCCACTCACATAGCAAGATGCTGAAAGTGTCGCTCAGGAAGAGCCCTCCTGGTTCAAGCTTTCTCGATTCGAACGTCTAATGGGATTCCTTGCATGTCTCGGTGGTAGTGTACTTTGCTTCACCATGTGCTTTATGCTCTTCCCGGTACTGGCAATCAAGCCACGTAAGTTTGGTCTACTGTGGTCTCTGGGGTCCCTGCTGTTTGTTCTCTCCTTTGGTATCTTACAAGGACCAGTTGCATACTTCCACCACCTCACTTCTGCCCAGAGACTGCCCTTCACCGCATTCTTCTTTGGCTCAGTGATCCTCACCATCTACTTCTCTGCATTCATGAAGTCCACATTGCTCACATTGATTTCCAGTATTGTGGAGATCGTCGCCATCGCCTACTACACAGTGTCATACTTCCCATTCGGTACCCAGGGTCTCAGAATGGCCACCTCTGTGGGTGCCAGACAGATTGGGTCTCTCGTTGGTCTTTGATACGGTAATTCGTACCACTCATTGTATTTAGTATGCTTCCAATCACATAAAAAACGTACCTCATACTTGTGCTATTTGCTTATCAGAGTAGTGATAGATCACTATCGCGGTTACGGAGCCCCGCAACGCCAATTTGTCAAGTTTCCCGCGGTTTTGCCACCCTTTCAGCATTTATATCGTCGTGTTCCTCCTTTCGTACAACAACTTCCCATACTGTTTTGCAACTGCACCCAAATTACAACCGCCGTGTGGATAAATCACCTGTTACAATTCTGAATTGAATCGTCGCATTTCCCTCCCACTACAATGGTCGACAACAAGAAACCACTTTTGGACGCTTCAGGCGCCGAAAGCAAAGAAGACGCCACCGCCACCGCTATCCTCAGAAGAAAGAAGAAAGACAACGCATTGATCGTCGACGATGCCGTCAACGACGACAACTCCATCATTTCCATGACATCCGAGACTATGGACAAGCTTCAATTGTTCCGCGGTGATACCGTGCTCGTCAAGGGTAAGAAGAGAAAAGACACCGTGTTGATCGTCATGGTGGATGACGAGATGGACAACGGCGCCGTCAGAATCAACAGAGTCGTCCGTAACAACCTCCGTGTCAGACTGGGTGATATCGTCACTGTCCACCCATGTCCGGACATCAAGTACGCTTCCAGAATCTCCGTGTTGCCTATCGCCGACACCGTTGAGGGTCTCACAGGTTCCTTGTTCGACGTGTACCTCAAGCCTTACTTCGTCGAGGCCTACAGACCTGTTAGAAAAGGTGACCACTTCATCGCTAGAGGTGGTATGAGACAAGTTGAGTTCAAGGTCGTGGACGTTGACCCAGAAGAGTACGCAATTGTGTCCCAGGACACCGTGATCCACTGTGAAGGTGAGCCAATCAACAGAGAGGACGAGGAGAGTAACATCAACGAGGTCGGTTATGACGACATTGGTGGTTGTCGTAAGCAGATGGCCCAGATCAGAGAAATGGTTGAGTTGCCATTGAGACACCCACAATTATTCAAGTCCATTGGTATCAAGCCTCCAAGAGGTGTGTTGATGTACGGTCCTCCAGGTACCGGTAAGACATTGATGGCTAGAGCAGTCGCCAATGAAACCGGTGCCTTCTTCTTCTTGATCAACGGTCCAGAAGTGATGTCCAAGATGGCTGGTGAGTCCGAATCCAACTTGAGAAAGGCATTTGAGGAAGCCGAAAAGAACGCCCCATCCATCATCTTCATCGATGAGATCGATTCCATTGCTCCAAAGAGAGACAAGACCAACGGTGAAGTCGAGAGAAGAGTCGTTTCGCAGTTGTTGACTTTGATGGACGGTATGAAGGCCAGATCAAACGTTGTTGTCATTGCCGCTACAAACAGACCTAACTCCATCGACCCAGCATTGAGAAGATTCGGTAGATTCGACCGTGAAGTTGACATTGGTATCCCAGATGCCACTGGTCGTCTCGAAGTTTTGAGAATTCACACAAAGAACATGAAGCTTGCTGACGACGTGGATTTGGAGGCCATTGCTGCTGAGACCCACGGTTACGTTGGTGCCGATATTGCTTCCTTGTGTTCTGAGGCTGCTATGCAACAGATCCGTGAGAAGATGGACCTTATTGACTTGGATGAGGATGAGATTGATGCTGAGGTGTTGGACTCCCTCGGAGTCACCATGGAGAACTTCAGATTTGCTCTTGGTAACTCTAACCCATCTGCCTTGCGTGAAACCGTTGTTGAGAGTGTTAACGTCACTTGGGACGACATTGGTGGTTTGGACAACATTAAGGCCGAGTTGAAGGAGACCGTGGAGTACCCAGTGCTTCACCCAGATCAGTACCAGAAGTTCGGTTTGGCCCCATCCAAGGGTGTGTTGTTCTTTGGTCCACCAGGTACCGGTAAGACTTTGCTTGCTAAGGCTGTTGCCACCGAGGTGTCTGCCAACTTCATTTCTGTTAAGGGTCCTGAATTGTTGAGCATGTGGTATGGTGAGTCTGAGTCCAACATCCGTGATATCTTTGACAAGGCCCGTGCTGCTGCCCCAACAGTGGTGTTCTTGGATGAGTTGGATTCCATTGCCAAGGCTAGAGGTGGTTCTCACGGTGATGCCGGTGGTGCCTCTGACCGTGTCGTCAACCAGTTGTTGACTGAGATGGATGGTATGAACGCTAAGAAGAACGTGTTTGTTATCGGTGCTACCAACAGACCTGACCAGATTGACCCAGCTATCTTGAGACCTGGTCGTCTCGATCAGTTGATCTACGTGCCATTGCCAGATGAGCAGGCCCGTTTGTCCATCTTGAAGGCCCAGTTGAGAAAGACACCATTGGAGCCAGGTTTGGACCTTGGTGAGATTGCCAAGACCACACACGGTTTCTCCGGTGCCGATTTGTCCTACATTGCACAGAGAGCTGCTAAGTTTGCCATCAAGGACTCCATTGAGGCACAGATCCGTCGTGAAAAGGAGAAGGAGGAGAAGATCAAGGTCAAGGAAGAACAGGGTGGAGAAGCCGACATGCAGGTAGACGAGGAGGAAGACGAGGAAGATGCTGTGCCATACATCACAAAGGCTCACTTCGAGGAGGCCATGAAGACCGCTAAGCGTTCTGTGAGCGATGCTGAGTTGCGTCGTTACGAGGCATATGCCCAACAGATCACTGCTTCTAGAGGTCAGTACACCAACTTCAAGTTTGGTTCAACCACGGGTGACCAGACTATCCCAGAAGGAGCTGCCGGTACGGGCAACTTTGGAGCTGCTGAGGAAGAGGATGATCTCTATAACTGAGGGACGGGTTTCCTCCTTTTGTACGATAATTACTACAAATCAGGTTAGTTTTTTGAGTAAGTGTGTCGTAAATCGTTCATTCATAGTAGTAGTAACAGAGAGATGGTTCAAGCGGTCAGTCTTGTTCCACTGTTCAGTAGGTTGAAAGTGCTGCCCCTCTTGTGTAGGTCTCTCTTGGGCGTATAACCTGAGGGACTGGCTGAAGATGTTGTGTTTATATTCTTCAGTTTCAGTGGTCTTGTAGGCGTCAGTGTGTCTTCTTCGAGGATAATTGCGTGTTGAGCTCTGTATCTCTCGTTTAGTGAAGACGATGAGGTTGAGGAGTTCACACTAGACAGAGTAGTTCTCGAACTGGAGGCGGACATGAGAGAAGGCACCGAAGAGAAGGAGGAAGACGGAGTGACTGAAGGCGTGAGCATAGCTGAGAGTCTTGTGGACTTCGAAGTGTGTGAAGAGGAGACGTACAGTTTCTGACGTTGTAGCAACTTCTCGTGTGCCTTTTTCTTGAGTTGTGACTTGATTGGAGCGATGAAGTATGTCCAGGAGTGGACGAGGTCTTGTTGTGTGATTGTGAGGTCCCAGTTGAGATATGTGAGCAGTTCTCTCTCTATCGTGTTGACTTCTGGGATGGAGAGAAGACCGTCTGTGTAGCGAGCCCAGTGCTTGTTGATAGGTGAAGAGTCGTTGAGGTTCTTAGCAGCGATGATCAAACATCCGAGGAAGATTCTATGGCGTGTGGTCTCAATACCGTATGTGTTGGAAGGGAGGATCTGTCTGAGACGGGCCAAGTACACCAGTGTGGACATCAAGGTAGGCGTCTGGACATTGGAGTGCTTGATGAGACCTGCGATGAAGTCAAAGAGTGGAGGTGGAGAGAGAGTAGTGGTTGTGGTTTGCGGGTGGTGGGAGTCTGGAGAAGGTGGAGGAGAAGGGTAGATTCTCGAAGGCTTCACTTTGATGAGGGAATTGGTGATCTCGACGAGGTAGTGGACCATCTCGGAGTTCACTCTTCTCTGGCAGAACTCGTTAAGTGCCTCTGTGTCAAACATGTTGGTGTCGGTTGTGGTGGGTTGTTTGCGGTTGGCTCTGTGATGGTGGAGGTTCTGGGAGTGTATTGACAGAAGAGGCGAAGGAAAGTCCATCTTGTGTGTTTTTAAATAAATGTTTTGCAGGTTTTTCAAGAGAAGGACGGTAAGTTGTGGGAGGGTTGCAGGCGGTGACGCGTCGTGGAAGGTACAATGCGTGTGATTCACGAGGCTCTCAATTCTAGACTTTGGCGGTCTTTCTGCGATGCTGTGCGTGCAAAGTGAGTGTGGAGAGTCTACAGAAGACAGAAGAGTCAAGACCCAGTTGGAGGAAATGGTGAAGAGCTCAGAGATCTATTGCGCTCTATATATGTCTGTCACCAGCTTTGTCTGCTGAAACCTGAAAGGCACGATGGATCGATCGATCTCATCCAGCCACCCAAAGGGGAAATGTGGCGCCAACCGGACTAGAATTTTTCAGCTGGCCCTCCGATTATCGATACGCGACTGGGAAGTGGCCCGTGGGCTATCAGTTAGTAGTTACTACTACTTTAAAGACGGACCGATCATTAGCCTCTGTGTGCTGATTAGAGTTTGTGGATTTGAGGCTGATGACGTAGAACTGAACGCAAATCATATCAGCTCAACTGGAAACTTTGCTGTGTGGTTCCCCTAGTAGCCTTTGCTTCCACCACCTTATGTTTTCTATTTACAACCACTAGCGCGCGACGCGTCAACCCACATACTAATGCACGCGTTAAAACCCCTTTCAAACTTTTTCGGTATGGGGTCAGACTCCAGACTCAGTCTAGACTCGTGCGATTAGCCGTTGTGGATTGTAGCTATGAACAATTGTGTCTAGTTCTTGTTTGCTTCGTCAGTTCTAGTTGTGGTCCTTATGGTCTTGTGCCCCTTGAAACCTCGTAACACTATAGGCTAACAGTCCTGACGCGTTCAATCAGGGGGAGATGAAGACCTAAAAAGTGTCTCCGATTGGATCATGGAATTACCTCTTTCGGTTCACAGATCAGTAATTGCCTCTAGTGATTGATCCTCGCCAGTGTTTGTTGATGATCTAGCTCGTGTGTCAAATTTCAGTACGCTAAAATGCTGGTGATCTCCATACAATTGTAGCCAGCCACCCCCCGAAAACCCCCTTCAACTGTACGTCATCATCTGCGCGGATCGTCCATCAAACACATTAAAATTCTGAAACTTCTTGGATCAAGATCATGAGATTGAAACCATTTTTCTTTAAGCTCTTACTCTTGAAATCTACATTCGCTCAACAAGTCTATGTCTCCCATTAAAGTGCTCCTTCGAAATTCGAATCCAAGCGGAAACCGTAACCGGAAAATTTCGGAACACCTCCGCAAGTTTCCGTTTTCCGCGTACGTATTTTATCTTCGACCCCACAGTGATGTAACTTCGGAAGTTGATGGCTGTCTTGCGAACTTATCAGTGCTTCCAAGTTCCAACTTCCTGTCATTTTTGTGCCAAATCTTGGAGATTCGCAATGAGATGATGACTTCACATCAACAAAAGGAGATGACAGATGGATAAGCAACTGCACTGGAGGCGCTCTTGGACAAAAACAGGTTGCACAATAACCCCAGAGTCTTCTCTTATCTCACACACTAGCATTTCGGAAGTGACTCTCGATTTTCTGTTGCTTCTCATATTATCATTCAACCGCCCAGATCATCTCAGATCACAAATATCTCAAACAAACAACACGGCGGCAACTCACCAATTAACACTAAAACCTCAAAGCTCTCCTCTCACGAGTCACAAGACAGAACTCTACAGTAAAAGATGTTTGGAAGGTTATGCGCCCTATGCATAGGCTCAAACTTGGCCTTCCTCTGCTTGCTTTGGGTTGTCTTTAGAGATCACTCTGGTGCACGTGAACCCCTCACTATACGTGTTGATCTTGATTTCGATCGCTTAATCCAGCTGGTATCCAACTGCAATGGTGTACGTGACACCCCTCCTTCATCGATATCAACACAGTACTTCACAAACACCAACACACATGAATCATGTATCAGCTTCAAAGACATCAATCCATACACACTGGTGACAAGACAGCAACTCGATCAGTGGCTCAACCATCAAAGCACAGTGTCTTTCAACAAGTTATTGAAGAACATTGGAGATCCAAACTGGAGTGCTGATTTGATCAACCATGATCATGTTTCACCTGGTGCTGTCATTGCAAGTCCTTCCAAGTCCGATCCTGACTACTTCTATCAATGGGTAAGAGACGGTGCCATCACCATCAATACGGTGGTTGACTACTTGGTGGATAACGGCTTCGAAAACTCCTCCATTGTTGAGACTGTGCACTCCTATATCTCAAACAGCCATACCTTATAGAGAACTTCGAATCCAAGTGGTGGCTTTGATAAATACCTCACTGGGTTAGGTGAACCTAAGTTTGAAGTTGATGGATCCCCTTTCATCAAGAGTTGGGGTAGACCTCAAAATGATGGACCACCCTTAAGAGTCATTGCCATTGATAACCATTTGAAACATTTGACCCCAGATTGGCAATCCAAGGTTAACTATTCAGCAGTTTACCATGAAGTTATGAAGTTTGATTTGAAGTTCATCTGTTTACATTGGAAAGAGGAAAACTTTGATCTTTGGGAAGAGATACGCTCATTACACTTCTTCACCTCTTTGACACAGTTGAAAGCATTGCAGATTGGATTGAAGTACTACGATTGGTTACAAGACACAGATGATTCATTTGGTGGTTTACTTCAGGATTCATACAAAAGTTTGCTTGCCATGGTACTTGGTTTTTACATTGATGAATCCAGATCACATATTGTGGAAACACCATTATTGCTTGGTCAACGAAGTGGATTGGATGCTGCTATCTTGATTGGATCAATACTCACGCATAACGATGAAGATGATTGGGTACCCTTTGATGTGGACGATGGATTGGTCTTGAACACATTGAGTCTCTTGACACAATCGATGGAGCACATGTATCCAATCAACCACAAGAACGCAATGCTGGGACTTGGTGTTGGTTTGGGACGATACCCTGAGGACATCTACAATGGACACGGTTCATCTGAAGGTAACCCATGGTTCTTGTGTACTCTTGCAGGTGCGGAGATGATGTTCAAATTGATTACAGACTTGCATCATAGACAATAGGACTTGGTGGTCGACTCCTCCAATTGGATGTTCTACTCAAACCACATTTTGGATATCAACAACTGCATGGGTCGGTCTGAGAGTTTGACATTGCCTTACAACAGCAAGTTGTTCAACCAAACTCTCCAGAACTTGTTCTTCTATGGAGACTCTTTCATGGATGTGGTTAGATAGCATGTTGCCCATGATGGTTCAATGAGTGAACAATTCAACAGATACACTGGATTCATGCAAGGTGCTAGAGATTTGACTTGGAGTCATGGTGCTCTTTGGAGTGCTAACAGAAGAAGACAAAAAGCAATGGCATTTGTACAATGATGGCAACTGTGTGTATGTGTGTATTTCATTTCTGTGAAGCTGCCCATTGTTTGAAAGAGTTCATCCATCCATCAAGCCCACAGGAATCTCTCAAGATCTCTTCGCTTCTTTGCTGTACAATGCTTTCAATGGTTCTCTCGTTCTCAACCCAGTTATTTAGGGAGTCAAGTTCTCTGTATTTGTTCTCTTTCAAGTTTTGTAGTTCTCTCTGCGCATAAGGATCAACACGTAGATCTGCATTCTCCACAACACGTTGAACATCTGGTTCGCTATTTTGCTCCAATTGCTCTTTGAAAGATTTGGCCTCGTTGGAACAGAACTCAATTGCCGCTAGTCTGTGTTTCCAGGCTGGGAAGACCACATCATTAGCAAATTGAGTGCATATTTGATTCTTTGGTGAAGATCTGTGCTTATCGTTAAGTATAGAATTCAATCTTTGTCGTAGAACATCATCTGCACTGTGTCTCGATAAGTTCAAAAACGAGCGTAATCCTCTTGGAGAGAGACATGCTGCTCGTGAAAACTCTGGAACTGTTGGTTGTGGAGGGAATGCGTCGGGGTCTGTTTCAGTGTTCCAAATGGCCATGATTGGATGTATTGTGCTGTATAATTGGAAGCAGTAAATACACCTTCACGGCTACTCACGGTGATACACTATAAAATCATGCTCACGCTCTCACGCTCTCTCTTTTTTTTTCTTTTTTAACCTCCACCCAAAAAGCTTCTGGAACTTTCTGTTATCCCGCGCAAGTAATCAGATGTTGTACAGCTTCAACTTCACACAACTTCTCCAATAAATACTTGCTTCCAATTCGCCACAACTTTAGCCGCTACGTCCATTTTCTAGACCAAATTCACACTTGAATACCCAAAATGAGTGCTCTTGAACGCGTATTAACACGCAAGGAGGACCAGTGTGCCTTTGTCTACGCGGTGGCTGGGTATCTCGGCCACCTCAACGAGTATGCCAGCAGAAGACGTACAGCCGCCATGATCGAATACAGCGTCGGTGGAGTTGCCGCCATCATTGAGCCCTTGAAGAAGCTGGGTAATGAGCTTGCTGCTAGAAAGATGCATTACACACAGGAAAACATTGACGAGCTAGTGGATAACTTGTGCAAGGCGTGGTACATCCGTGAAGATGGTACTTCGACAGGGTCTCGTCCACGCTCACAGCCTAAGGAGTACTTCAACTCGGAGTTGGATCCCAATGGGACATTGGGTATCGCCTTAGCTCAGTTTTTGAAGATCTTGGAGCCACTAGTGGACCGCTCCACCGCGCAGATGTTCAGTGTCAGTGGAAGTCTGTTGAGAAAGTACTCTGGATTTGCCCGTTCTGGTCATGAGCACGAGGCCACGTTTGACGATGAAACCGGTGATGAAGTCTTCTCTCTCCTCAGATTCTTCCGTTCGTTCCACAAGATGAAGCAACTCGAACACAAGGCCAACTTGGCAAAGGCCCAGGAGTTGAGACACGAGGGTAACGACGTATTCAAAGCTGGCCGTTTCGGTGCAGCCATTGCCAAGTACACCGAGGCACTGCTTCTTGATCCTACCAACTACATCATACTATCGAACAGAGCTGCTGCCTACACGTATTTGAACGCCACTGATAACGCCATTGCCGACTTGAAACAGGCCATTGAGATTAAGAACGACTTCGAGACTGCATGGTCACGTCTGGGATACAGTCATTTGGCTAGAGGCAATGCACTTGAGTCAGTAAAGGCATATGTCAGAGCAGTGGAGTTGGCAGATGCGAACGGATCTTTGCCTCAGTACATCCAGAAACTTGTTGAGTCTTTGTCATACGCCGAGACTAGAGCATTGGCACAGGGAGTTCGCAGAGAGGAGCTTACGAGACTCAGTTCCGGAATTGTCTCTATCAGAAACCGTTATGCTGTGAGCAACTCACGATCCAATACTCCATCAACCACCCAACGTCAGGGACAGCAGGGTGCTCAACAACAGGATGACCAAGCAGAGGTTCGTCCACAAGCCCAACAGCAACAGCAACAGCAACAGCAACCAACTACTGGGGATGCAGTTCCTCCTATGGGTGTTCCAGGCTGGGATACAGTCAACCAGACGTATCAGATCTACACAGACGCAGCTGGATCAGAAGCTATGAGACAGGCTCTCAATGCCGTGGGTATCATCCCTCCAGCGGACCCTGCAAACCCTCAAGCAGATAACGGTACGCCTGCACCATTCAACCTTGCAGGTATTTTCCAGACCATTGTGGGTGGTGCTCTTGGACAAGCTATGCCTCAGCAGTAGCAGCAGCAGCAGCAACAATAGCAATAGCAGCAACATCAGTAGCAGGAACAACAGCAGCAAGATGCTCAAAGAGGAGACCCAATGGATGAAGATATCATGGAAGATGACTCTGCAACCCCTACACCAGACCCTCAACATGGACAACAGCAGCAAGGACAAGGACAGGGACAAGGACAGCAATAGAGACAACAGGGTCAAACTCAAGCACAACCACAAACCGCACAGTCGTTATCCGAGGTATTCTTGAATGCTATTCCTGTCAATATGAGAAACGCCGTGGGACCAATCGTGATGCAAAGTCTTACCAATGCTCTCAATGGAGGTGCTCAGGGACAAGGTGCCACTTTCACCACTGTGACGTTGGGACCTGATGGACGTCCAATCAACACAGACAACAACAGTAGCAGCACTAACTCTGGTACAAACAATAACACCACAACTACTGCTTCCACTGAAGAAGGCTCTGCTTCTGATCCAATGAGCACAAGCTCATCTACTAGTACCGCTACACCTGGAGCCGGTGGGTCTACAGAGAACCAGAACAGCGCTCCTGAACACGATATTCCCGAACTGGACCTTGATTAAGTGATATTGTCTTCCAACTTTTATGATGCTTTTCAATAATGACGTATATGAAACTGAAAGAGTGGAGTTTGTAGTGGTTTTATTATGGGGGGCTAGTTGGGTTTGATGTGTGCGCGCTTGCGTTATGAGCACCTGCAATCTCTCTGGAAGCGCTTCACGGGAGATGAAAAGCAGGTAGTTAGTAAACACCACTCAACCGGTACTTTATACTCTCTTTGAAAGTATACAACGCACCACACACCATTAAATATCCCTAAACACCCTACAAATCGCCAAAATGAATGGTAAAAACCCTGACAAGTACCGATACAGAGTGGAGATCCAGCAGATGATGTTTGTCTCTGGTGAGACGATAGACCCGCCAGTGGAGACAACTTCACTCATTGAGGACATTGTACGTGGACAAGTGGTGGAGATCATCGTTCAGTCATCCAAAACAGCGGCAGCGAGGGGAACAAAGAGTATATCCCCGGATGATGTGATTTTCCTGATCAGAAACGATAAGGCCAAAGTGAACAGACTACGAACGTACTTGTCGTGGAAGGACCTTCGTAAGAACGCAAAGGATCAAGAATCAGGTGGTGTGGAAGGTGCAGATCTGATCGATGACACCATGAACCAATCCACCAGTGGAGGCACGAAGAACACGAATGACATGATGAAGATGAAGAAGTCCCAGATCAGATTGCCCTGGGAGTTGCAGTTCATGTTCTCGGAACAGCCTTTGGACGGTGATGACGATGAGATTGGAGACGAGGAAAGAGAAGCCACCATTGCGTCGTTGAAGAGACTGAAAACTGCGGATGAAAGAACCAAACACATGACTAAAGACGAGTACGTGCACTGGTCGGAGTGTCGTCAGGCATCGTTCACCTTCAGAAAGGCTAGGAGATTCAAAGAGTGGGCCGGTTTCGCCCAGTTGACCGATGGTAAGCCTAGTGATGACGTTGTGGACATTCTTGGTTTCCTCACGTTTGAGATTGTGTGCTCGCTTACTGAGCAGGCTTTGGTGGTGAAAGAGGAGGAGAAGTCGATGGAGAAGAACAGCACAAGCAAGCAGCCTAGCGATGGGAACAAGAAGAGAAAAGGTCTGTTTGATGGACCTGATGAGTCCACTACACCGCTCTCGCCGGCTCATATCTTGGAAGCCTGGAGAAGATTGCAGGCAATCTCACCTTCGCACAAGGCACTCAAGAACTTCCGTGGAGGGAGACTCCACTCCACTACTAACATCATCTAAGAATTCGTGTCCATTATGCTTTCTACTCAATGCTCCATGTTCCCCCATTTCAGGTAGTCTCCGTACAGCAGCGTGCTTGGTAACATCTTGAACTTTCTTCTCTCACCCAGGATCTGGTCCTCACGGATAAGTCTTCTTCTGGATGATCTCTTCTTCACCACTACTCGGTCATCATCGTCGTCACCATCACCACCGCTGTTTGTCTCACGCTTGGATCTCAGTTGATCGTTGAAATCCAATATGGCTTGGTCGATACGTGCCATGGCTCTGATGTATGGAGAGACATCACAGATGTAGGAATTTGGAGGTGTGGTGACAAACAGCGAGTTATCGACACCTTCCTCGTACTCTGGTGTGAATTGTGTCATACTGGAAAGTCCTCTGCGTGTCAGTCGAATGCCGTGAGACTTGGATGAGTAGAACTGTTTGTCGTTCTTCTTTATGGAATCCACTGTGTCCATTGTGCGCTCCACTAATGGATAACGAGGAAGCACCATCAGGATCTCTTGTGGCATATTGAATTCAAACGGCAGAGAACTGGTCTTGAGATCATCTTCTGGTAGATACGGGAATGCAGTGATTGTTTCAACCAAGTAGGGTTCATGGTTGATCGAAGACACGGTGCACTGTTGTAAGTTGTCCAACATGGAAAGCATCTCGATGTAGTGGGAGAAGTGGGGAACAGTATCGGTGTATTCCTCCGCTGATGTATGCTATGGTTGATCTGCCAATGAGATGTTGATGATAGCGCCACCTTCAGCAGCACCTTCAAGTTGACATACCATCTCCGTGTCCAACAACGAGCGTCTGAGATCGCCCTAAGCTTGTTCAACAACACCTTCGAGGACATCCTGGTCAATATCAAATCCCTTGGTGAGTCCCGTGAGGTATAGGTAGTCACACAAGACGGTCTTTTTCTGTTTCTCCAAGCTGAAGATCGAACCTTCCTTCAAGGCACAATCCAGTATGTTCTGCGGTATCAGGGTGGTATCTGAGCATGTGAGGATGATGGGTCTCCTTGAAATCGTTAATGTAGTCTCGACTACGGACCAAAAGTTTCTCTCCGACTCGAACAAGACGTCAACGTCATCAAATAAGATAACGCCCTTTTGAAATTCATTGTCTGCACCAACCTCCTAGTTTTGATGGACCAATTGTGTAGTACTCAATTCCTTCACGTTGTTGAGAATGTCCTTCCTCGATCTTGCCTGACTAGCATTGATCTCATAGACATATCCAGAGGTTTCCTCCACTGAAGTGTACACCAACGTGGATTTACCCACACCACAAGGTCCAACGACAATTGCTAACGGTGTGTACTCATCATCTTCGGTCTCTTCGTCGTCCAATTCATCCACTATGAAATCATCCAGGTCGTCATACGATGAGGTCTTCTTCTTTTTGAAATCGTGTCTCTTTGTACGTTTCTTGAGGATCTTGTATGAGTTTGTTAGCCAAGAGTTGAAGTTTTGTACCACTGACGGGTCCATTAGAAGATCATCGGATGTCTTAGGACGGAAACAGCTTGTCCACATATCCTTCTCGAGTGTGGATTGAGAGCTGAGGATATCAACAAAGCGTTCATAACAAGGAGCCTTTCCAAATGTTGGAATTCTTGATTGCGCAAGAGATAGTGGATCCGAGTATGTGATTGTGGAGCGGTACTTCATTGATTGTGGTTGAGAGTAGTCGTTCTTGAATCCAATGTCATTGAGATCAAGAGCCGGTGGGTCCGTTGTTGGTTTCTGATGCAAGAGTGTGATAGTTCTGTGTCGTATAGGAGGATGTGGATATGTGACATGCAGTTGTTCCAAAGTCAACTGAGGCGGTTGGAGTTCTTTCAGCTTGGAAACGGAGTTCTTGGGGACTCCTGATCGATCCGATATCACATCTGATAGTGACTTGGTACCCAGTTTTTTTGTAGCAGGTCTTATGGCAGGTGTAACGTCATCCTCTTCATCGTCACTAAGATCAATGGTGATGGGTTCCGTGTCTGGTTGTTCCTTCTTTCCAAATGACCGTAACAGTGACATTGCTGACACTGGTCTTGCTGCACTTTGTTTGATCTTCCGTTCCAGATCTGCAATGCGAGTCTTGTGGGGTTTGTAATGCAGTGTTACCATCAGTGACTGTGTGGGTTGTTGTTCCTTTGTGGTTCTTCTCTTTCTCTTTCTTGTGGTTTGAGAGGCTTCATCGTTGGATGAGATGACTTCCACTTCGGATTTGGGCGTCTCCTTGGGCTGTAGCTTCTTGAAACCCATCAACAGGTCTTTAGCAGATACCCCTGGCTTCTTCTGTAGACTTGGTCGTACCACTTTCTCAACTTTCTCGACAATAATGTCATCATTATCCTCATCGTCATCTGTGATGATGTGAATCTCAATATCTTCCGGAGGAGTTGGCGCTTTGACCTGTTTTGAAGTATTCTGGGTGGTTGGTTGGAGTTTCTTGAAAATATCTGCAATAGTGACTTTACCGCCCTTTGTGGGTAAATCAGATCCGGCATCGTTGGGCTGAAGTTGGTCTTCCCCCATACTGGAATTCACATCCACATCCACGTCCAAGTCCACAGACACGCTGGATTGCGAGCTACCCAAGATGGGCTCAGATGTGAGACACCCGCCGGTATCGCAGGAGTCTGTCATCATGCCCGTTGAAGGTTGCATGGTGAGGCGTTTGATGGTGATTGAGGATCTCTAGAAGCGTTGGAGATGAAATGAAAACAGAGGCACTAGAAAAGGGACATGGTGATGTGTGTAGAGGAGTAGCGCGACGCGTCTTCGCGTTTTGCCATTTGCTGATCAGTAGTTATGAGCCCGTGGAGCTCTTAGTTTCTACAGCAACGGTGCAAAGACCTGTTGTCCTACACGTGATTAGAATATTTACACTAGGTGTTGAGGTATTCCGTGGGAATTTTACACACCCTAGTACTGTTCAAAGTAGTGAAAGGTACACAACAATTCTAGTCTCAGCCATTGAGTCTTTCGGTACAATCGAGCTGTGAATATGGTTGAAATCTTCGTACAGTCCCGTATCCGATACTCTGGTGATGGGTGTAAGCGGTAAGCGGTAACGATGATCCGTTATCACACAGCCTCTTCCGATGTACATTTTGGAGATGAGGTCTACTTCGAGTCGTGAACAACGGTGTTAATATGAGACGTAGATGTTGCCATTGGCTAGCATTCAATCGCTTATTTTAAGTTTTGATTGGTGGAACACAGTGTACTCAGCCATATTCTTTCTTTCCTATCGTACCACTCACTCTATGTCGTCTACAACTACACTGATACGGTTAAATTGGTCTTTACCGCTTGGGAGCCAAGACTTGTCATACATAGATAGCTAGGAGCGCCCACGGCCGTCTTGAGTCTTGGCCTTTTACTAGTACGTAGTAATTCTGGCAATAGGATGGTTCTGTATCTTCAAGGAAGTTGAAACCGAATTGGGCCTTGAGCGCTGGAGATAAGAGTATTTTCGTTGTATGAGTGGCCAAGAGTTTACTTCAGGACGGGTGGTGGAAGTAAAGGGTGGTAATTTCATCATGAGCAAGCTGATGTCGAGTTCAGATACCATTTGTAGTCAATTGATACCTACCAGGAACTTGGAAGTATCCCTAGATATGTTTCTACAACAATGGGGATCGACTCGTAAATGGATTGATTTATGTGCTCATTCTGTCAGGTCCCATGATCCATCACAGAAATCGCTCGTTGTCTTCCCCCACATTTTGCTCTTCTTCAGGGTCTATCCCGACCCTCCCGAGGCCGAGCAAGCCGTTCAAGGATGATGATGCGCAGTTGTTCAACAGAGATAACGCTCAAAAGGGGGATACCATTGTCCAATCACAGCTTGTGATCTCGGGGATATGCAAGCAATTAACAGCTCAATTAGGAAATCAGTGACGATGGATGGTGTGTTCACTGTTCTTCGTTGTCTCGAAAGGGGTCCAATTGTTCAACTCTAGAGGCCCGCTCGAGGGTCGAAAGCCTCGGTCCCTGGAAGGTAGAGACGGATGATCGTCAGTTCATAGCTACAATAAGTCAAATCCGCACATACTATCTCATTATTTGTAGTGACTTTGTGAAATTTGGAGTTGGTAGATTCACTTTACTTTCCTCCAAAGTTCTTATCGGGGTGTTGCGCTAACCAATGGACTTATCCTCACGGACGTTGCGTAGAGATATCGAGTACCTAGACATCTCGAAAAGAAGCGGAGACGATTGGGACCCTTGAAGCTGCAATCAGAGGTACATGACCCAAAAGTGAAAAGTGGCTAATTGAATTGAGGTGTAATATGTATGCAAGTCCCGAAGAGGAAGTTGCTTACCGACCACCGTCTCCAACAGATGTCCGATCCTACGGAGATACGATAAGGGGTCCCCCGGTATATAAGCACACTCGATCCCACTTCGATCCCAACCATTCTATGATGATTTTCTCTTTCACCATCATCATCATCGCCATCAACCGCCAGCCACAATGAAGTTCTTGAGTGCCGGATCACTCATCCTGGCTGCTTCAGCACTGGTTGCTGATGCACTGCCGTTCTCCATCCACACTTCCAAAGAGGCATTGAAGAAGAGAACCCATGATGCCCTCATGAAGCGCTTTGCTAACGAAACAATCCTGTCTGCTTGTCAACCAACCACTCCAGAGTTGCTTGAGCCTTCCAAGGAGAACATCTGGGCCCAACTCACCGATGAGGAGAACCTGGAAGTGTACAACTTGTTGACCGAGAAGTTCAACCTTACCGTCTATGAGAATGCCACTCTGTTCGACAACTTTGTGATGTGGATTGAGACTCTGAGACCAAACAAGACCGCAGCTCTTGAATACTTGGACTCCAACGCCACTACCCCGCCAAGATACGCCCGTGCTGTGATGTTCTTCGGTGGTGAGGACTTTGCCGATCCAGACTACCCACACGGTTACTGGGAGACTTACGAGATTGGTCCATTGCCAGTCACTGAGGAGACTGTTGTTCAGCCTTTGAACTGGATGAACTACAAGAACAAGATCGATTGGCAAGTCGGATACCAGGACGGTAAGCGTTCCGCTATGTACTACGAGCTCATCGAGAGTGTCTTCATGGATGAGAACGTCCGTCCGGTGATTGAGGACATCACCAAGTCCCCAACGTACGGTTTGGAGAACTCCACCTTGGAGATCTGGATGACTGACCCATTGCACTACGACGAGGAGACCAACTTCCTTGGTACCTGGTCTGCTGTGTTCGGTACCAACGAGTACGACGCTGGTGACGTCTTGTCCCACGGTTTGTACTTCCTTGCCAACATTTCTGGTAGAGATGTCAACGGCCATTCTATCCAGAAGTGGTTCTACGGTGAGACTCTTTACAACTCCACCGGTGAGTTTGTGGATGCCTACAACAGAGGTGAGATTGAGATCTTGCCACAGGTGTTGAGTAACGAGACCGATTGGACCTTCCCAGCTTACGTTTCTGGTGACAGAGAGTTTGACGAGAAGCTCCCACCTATCCCAGTGGAGCCAGATGGACGTCGCTGGGCATACTCTGAGGAGGACAGATACTTCACCTGGATGGACTGGGAGTTCTACGTTGCCTGGGACAGAGACCGTGGTATGGCCTTGTACGACGTGAAGTTCAAAGGTGAGAGAATCGCCTACGAGGTCGGTTTGCAAGAGGCCATTGCTGAGTATGCTGGTGACGATCCATTCCAGATGAACACCGTGTTCATGGATTCCACTTACGGTTTCGGTAACGAGGCCTGGGGTTTGATTCCAGGTTACGACTGTCCATACAACGCCGAGTACTTCAACGTCACATGGCACAGTTTCGGACAGAACAACTACCAGAACAACTCCTACTGTGCTTACGAGTTCTCCGAGGACTACCCATTGTCCAGACACACATCTGGTGCCTACGTCACTGTTGCTAAGAACCCTACTTTCGTGTTGAGAACCGTCACCACGATCGGTAACTACGACTACAACTTCGCCTACAAGTTCTACGTTGACGGTACCATCGAGGTCTCTGTCCGTGCTGCCGGGTACATCCAGGGCTCTTTCTACGTCAACGCCACTTCCTCCCCATTCGGTTACAGAATCGGTAAGACCTTGTCCGGCTCCTTCCACGACCACGTCCTCAACTACAAGGTTGACTTGGACATTGGTGGAACCAAGAACCAGATCCGCAAGGTGGACTTTGTTGAGGAGAAGCGTACCTTCCCATGGTCTTCCGGTGTTGAGTACGGTGTGAAGCGTAAAGTCGACGCTATCTTGAAGTCTGAGGATGAGACTATGCTCAACTGGCCTGCAAACGGTGCCGGTGCATTGTTGGTGGAGTCTGCTGACCAAGTGAACGCATGGGGTGCTCCAAGAGCTTACAGAATCGTTCCTGGTATGTCCAACGTCCACAGAATCGTTAACGAGTCTGTCACTCTTGTCAACCAGGCTCAGTGGGCCAACCACGACTTGTTCTTCACCAAGCACAAGGACTCTGAGCCATTCTCTTCCAACTTGTTCAACGCTCATGACATTGTTGACCCAGCAGTGAAGTTCTACGACTTCTTTGATGGTGAGAGCTTGGAGGGTGAAGACATTGTCGCTTGGGTGAACGTGGGATTGCACCACTTGCCAAACACCCAGGATGTTCCAATCACCATCTTCAACACCGCACAGTCCTCCTTTGTGTTGACACCATACAACTACTTCGACGCTGCGCAGATCACCGACGTGAAGCAGCAGATGATCTACACTTACTCTGAGGAGGACCCAAGCATCTCCGGTTGGGAGTTCTGGGGCTCCGAGGTGAAGCAGTGTGCAGTTGATGTGTTTGCCCTGAAGTACGATGCCTTTAACTACGAAGGTTTGGACATCAACAAGGAGACCACCAACATCCCATCTCCATGATCCTTTACTTTTAACCTTCTTTACATCCGTTGAGAGTGTCTCTTAGATTTCTTTGACACTTCTATATGTTTTCTAGATACGGAATAGAAAGCTGCTTTGTCTTCAAGAGTTTGTAGTAGCAGTGAGTGGTACTATCTGGCTATAATTATTACCAGATGTATGTGCTAATATCTTGCAGCCTTGATTGTGCGCAGTTAACACACTCACGGTTACGTGCCCCTGCTGTTGTACGACCAACTCCGAGAGATCTCCACCAAGATGAACTTCAGCACACAGATAAACACCATCATCTTCAACAATAATCTACTCCATCATCCCATAAACACACACACAAGTATGGGGAAGATCGTCAGGGCAAACGGTTGGGACGACGGTGGGGAACAGCGCTTTCTCACCATCAACCCATTGGCCGATGAAGTCTCCGTCTACCAAACCATATTGAAACCGTCGCCAGGAGGGGAAGACATCACCAAACTAATTACACGCAAGGGGTTCACCAATTTGAAGTGTCTCGATTACTCCAGTAACAGTCCCGGTGTTGTATGCGTTGGTCAGGAGAATGGTGTGGTGCGTGTATTCGACGCGTTGACTGCCAACTCTCCAATACTGAACATCGAAGAACCAATGGGTCGTTCTTGTAACTCCATCGCTATCAACTCATCGGGGATCATCGTGGCAGGATTTGAGAAGGCACGTGGGAACAACTCTGTGCTGGTGTACAACGTGGACCAATACGCTAACGATAACAATGGGAACTCTGCCAATGGTGGTGCAGTATAGAGCTTCGTCACCAATGAGACCATCCACTCCACTGTCTTCTACAACGAAACAAACGTTATAGTGGGGAGCACCAAGATCATCAGAGAATTGGACCTCAGAACTCCGCAACCAATCTACCAAGCACCTTCCAGTACTGTCCACAGCATCGTTCCAGATCCGTTCAACCAACACTTCTTTGCAGGGTTTGCCGATGATGGAACCCTCTCGATCTATGACCGTCGTGTGTTGTCCAGTGGTAAGAACGATCCAATCCTGTCGTTCAACAAACTTCTCGGTGACACTACGAGAAAGAACAACACCTCGTGTTTCCGTTATCATCCACAGCGCAGATGTGAGTTTGCCACGTCCCATGGGGGTCAGTTGATCAGAAGGTGGTAGACTGGGATCATCCCTGGTTCTTCAAGCTCGTCCTCGTCTATATACTCTACTGAGTGGAAATACAGCAGCAGCAGCAGCAACAGCAGCATTACGGAGTCCCTGTTTGTTTCGAGTGTCCAGGATGTGACTACCACTTATGATAGGGTGATTTCGTTCGATTACGCGCAGGAGTTCGGGACAACAAACCCAATGAGTCTTGTGTGTATGAGAATGACTGGGTCCGTGTTCAAGATGCCAGTGCGTGAGGCACAAAGGGCTACCAGTTTCAACTCTTTTAACGAGTTGGGAATTGCTGGTTCCATGGGATGTGTTATGGAGAGCGTTGAGGAATAGGTATTGCAAACGGTTCAGAAGTTGGAGGAGGAAGCGTTGGCTAAGAAGGAAGAAGACATCAACGACTAGAACGATTTGAAACATGATGTCGTTGGTGAAAGTGAAGGTGACAGCTCAGATGAGGATAGTAAACAAGAGGAAGACGAGGACAAGAAGGAGGAAGAGGAGGAAGAGAACGAGTACCAAGGTGGGTTCTACTCCCCTAAGCAGGTGCTGGAAAACGACATCAGTGTGAAGATGAGAATAAAGGCCATTATGGGGTACGGAATCGATGGTGAGAAGAACGTTGAAGTCATTGACAAGTTGGACCCCATTGAGAACAATCTGTACCTCAGAAGCACATGGAGATGGTTCTCTATCTTACACAACTCTGCACAGTCCAGCCGCATGACTGTAGGAGACTTGGACTTGTCTTATGAAGGTGTGCTGGGTATCTGGAAGGGAGTGGACAGTCCTAGATTTGGACACCAGATCTCGCAGATTGTGAAGAGAAAGAACAACAACGCCATCAAGATTGTGCGAAGCAGCAAGGAAGCCCAGAGAAGGCTGTGTATGATGGTTGCTGGGTTCGACTACACACCAGAGGAGATGGAGAAGCACTACAGTAAGATGATTGGGAAGAAGTCTTACACAAAGGCAGCCGGATGGGCTGTGTTTATTGGGGACATCACACGAGCAGTGCAGATTTTGTCATCTTCTGGTAATACCAAGCTGAAACTCATGGCAGCTGCTATCTCAGGGTATCTCATACAGAGAGACTCATCTGATGATAATCTATGGAGAGATCAGTGTCGTGCAATGGCTTCTGACTTGAAAGATCCTTACTTGAAGTCGATCTTCGCATACATCGCAGATAACGATTGGTGGGTTGTGTTGGACGAGACTACACTGCCCTTGAGAGAAAGAATTGGAGTTGCCCTGAGATGTCTCTCTGATAAGGATCTCACCATCTTCCTCAACAAAGTCGCCGAGCGGTACATCAACAAGGGAGAGTTGGAAGGGCTTATCCTCACAGGTATCACACCGCGCGGTTTTGATCTGATGCAGTCGTACGTTGACAGAACGAGTGATGTGCAGACCGCAGCGTTGATTGCCAGTCATACAGTCCCCAAGTACTTCCAGGATGAAAGAGCAGAACATTGGATCCATTGTTACCGTCAGATGCTAAACAGTTGGGGAATGTTCAGTACGAGAGCCAAGTTCGACGTTGCCAGGGCACGACTACAGAGAACGACATCAGGCAACACCTCAAGAGTGTGTGAACCGAGTGCTCAGGTTCAGTTGCAGTGTGTGAGATGCAACAAGAACATCAAGAGAGTTAACAAGAGAACTCCAGGGGCCAACAACTCGTCCGTGCAACAAACCGTGTCTACAAAGTCGTTATCGTCGTGTCCTCATTGTGGAGCAGCGTTGCCAAAATGTGCCATTTGCTTATTACCATTGGGAAGACCATTACCGAATGATGTGTATCGTTCGGATCTGCAATCGGATGAATTGAGGATTGACAAGTTCAAGGAATGGCCAAGTTTCTGTTTGACTTGTTCACATGGGATGCACGCAGGTCATGCCGAAGAGTGGTTCTCAAAGAGTTCAGAGTGTCCTGTTCCAGGTTGTTCGTGTAAGTGCAACAGTAAGTGAAACTTGAGGCGCTTTTGTGAGGATTGGAACAAGTAGTGATTAAGGTTTGGGGTTCGCATTTCTAAATCTGTATCATATGCTTCTACAACACTTTGTGTAGTAGTGATTTTTGGTAGTGAGACGATCTTATGTTGATTCGGTGCTCTTATAGAGCAGGTATTTGTCGCAAGTCATCGCTGTTCTATTGAAGCTTTTTGCAGAAGACATGTACAAGTCAATCATAGGTTGATGGAACCGTCGGTGGCTCGAGTGGTACGTCAAGCTATGAATTGTGTGGGTGGGATTTTCATTCGTAGCTGTTGGTTGATAGTAGTATACTAGAAAAGAACTGTATGCCATCAACTTCACCACGCATACTGAACTATCCGTTCATCCGTTCCCATGGTAACATTGGCAACGACGTCCAGATCATGGGAGGACCAAGAAAAAGTCAAATTTTTCTTTGCAGTTACCGTTCCATCCTCCGCACCTACACTTTTCAGGGTCTACAAACCGATTTGGGTCGTTTGTAATGCTTATTGAGGCTCCGCTGTCTATCAGGCAATATGACAAGCTTTGAAGTAAGTGTTAAGTGGGTGATCTGTCATCTCGTGGGAGATTACATCATACAGCTGTCTCTGTATACCATAGTATCAGTACAACGGTCTGTCGATGTCCAGTGATCTCTACTGATACTCATCCCATCCCATACATTCCACAAAAGACAGACTGTACGTTGGTGGACTCGAGCATGATGATTCATCATTCTGAAGAGTCTATCCAGCTTTTGAGGTGCCCAATGTCAGCTGTCCTGGTGGAATCTGTGTGGGATAATAAAAGAAATTTCACTCTCTATAACTTCAAAGTAGATGATGCAGTTTCGTATGTCTGGACTCTGCGTTAGTACGTACTCCCTACCAGTATGGATCTATAGATGGCCAATGTGGTGTCTTGACTCTGTAACGGCATACAAGGCTATGAGGTTATGAGCGCGGCGTCCGGCCAAAGTGGGTACGTACAATTAGATCAGTGCATCTGATGATGATCTTCTTCTCTTCCTCAACGAACTCACACTCACTGGTGAACCGTACAAAACCAAATGTCGCCCATTACTGAAAACCCAGAGGAAATTTTAGTTGAACAGCCAGACAACAGCAACACCGTGAATCTCAATGCGCTACTGGAACCCACACAGAACAGCTGTCTCATCATCCTCAACCAGGACATCACCACCCCGATATTCAAGAGACTGTGGCAGACCTATGAGTTGAAGATATGTGGAGACGGTGGTGCCAATCGACTATACGATTCTTTCAACAGTGATTCCGAAAGAGCACAGTTCATCCCACAGTACATCACAGGAGACTTGGACTCGATAAGGGAAGACGTCAAATTCTGGTATCAGCAGCATGGCACGGAGGTCGTATTACAAACTACACAGTACGCTACAGACATGGACAAGTGTTTGGATTTGTCCCAGGTGTATTTTGGAATGCGTGCTAGTGGAAAGCAACTCCAGGTATCAGAAGTGGACGACTACGATGGGATATCGAAGTTGAAGAGGGAACTTCCCCATGTTCCAGAAGCCATCAGAGTGGTGATGCTCGGTGCCATCGATGGAAGATTCGACCATACAATCCATTCGATCAGCGTACTACTCAAACTCCTACACTCCAACTCAAGTATCAAGCTGTATCTGCTCAGCAACACCGATCTTATCCTCCCACTGCCCAAGGGAGTCAACTATCTCCATTACTCAGACTCTCCTTTCTTCCATGGTTCAAATTGTGGACTGTTACCACTCAGTGGAGACGTTACTTTGACCACAAAAGGGTTCAAGTGGGATGTGAGTCAATGGCCGAGTTCACTCAGAGGAGACGTTAGCAGCAGCAACAGACTGGTTGGATTGGATGGTGCTGTCGTGGAGACGAGTGATGACCTCATACTGAGTATTGAGATGAACTACAAAGAACTGGAAATCTAACCCATACATATACATCTTGCATTATTCATTATCATCGTGATCTGTAGTTCTCTTGAGGTGTCCTGGTTTTCTTCACCAGTTTGAAAGCTGGTATGTAAGTCCTGTCTCCTCCAACTGGCTCATCTCCGTCAACGGGGACACTCTTGGCTCCCAATCCCAGCATTTTCGGACGCGGAACAACTGGTATAACCTTCCCATTCTTCTTCTTCTTACCCTCTTCGTCCTCATCTCCTTCTTCCTCTTCTTCTTCTTCTTCGTCGTTCCATCCCATACCTCGAAGCATAGCAGCTCCAAACTCCTCCACTGGTATATCTTCATAGTCCTTCATAGTGGCCATCTCCGGTCTGGTTTCAATGTCCTCCTATAACAAGTGCAGTTCGTCCATGGAAGATTCTGTATCTTTGTTCTCCTTCACTGCAGTTCCCTTGTTCATCCCATACACCAATTGACGATCATCCTATCCATCCTTGTTGGTCTGGTTGATCTTCTCAAATGGGTTGAATATCTTCGTCTTCTTCTGTTGATCTTTGGTATCATCACTCAGTGGTATCACTTTCTTATTGCTTTGGATTATAGGAACACCGTTGTCCTTATCGTAAGCACCATGGGAATCCACAGTGTCAATGGCAATGGTCTTCTCAGTGTCATCGTCTTCATCGTTGGTCTTGAATGCGTTCGCCAAAGGTTTGGTGTTGTTCGGTTTTTTCAGTTGGAAACCCTTACTGGGTGTGGGTTTCTTCTTGAGGGAGAAGCCAGCCATCTTTGGGAGAGTTATACCGGGCTGACTATGGGTTGTTGTTGATGTCAAAAGTGTCTTGTCTGATGTCTTGTGAAGTTGATGCTTTAAAAAAATAAAAATAAAAAATTAAAAAAAAAAGTCATAACTCAATCAAACTACCATCCACCTTAACCGAAATCTACAACAACAACCACGCATTTCCACCTACAAGAACCCTTCTAGTATGCTGATACGGAGGTACAACTCGTTAACAAAAGGTCTCAAAACCATCCATACTCATCAACATCCACGAAATGTGCTGATAACCGTCAGATATCTCAGCCATTCTCCCATCATCAGATACCCACATCCAACACCACCCAAACCTGATAAACCTGCATCTAATCAGACTACAGATGAGTTGATTGAGAAGCTGAAACCGCATATTGATAGGGCACATACACTATATCTCACCACTAGGAACCAATTGGACTCACTGCTGACATCATTCAAGCATCATTACAACAAGGCCAAAGAAGCCATCAAATTGGCCAATGAAAGGTATGAACAATCCGAGAGGGAAAACGCCTCGTTGATCCAATCGAACACCACCAGTATAGACGGGCTACCTTCCAAAAGAGAACACAACAGGTAGAAATGGGCCAAGAAGCTAGAATTCTATCTCGATTCGTTACAGGAGACGATCTTCACCGCTACAAGAGCACTCAATGACGTTACCGGTTACTCGGCGATTCAAAAGCTTAGAGAGTCCATTGATCAATTGGAAAGGCAGTTGGAAGACGCTAAGTCATAGGTGAAGTTACACAAGGCCGCTTACAACGAGGCCATTGCAGTGAGGTTGACCACACAAAAGGAAGTTAACGAGCTGTTACAAAGAAAGGCATCATGGTCTCCAATTGATCTGGAAAGGTTCACCAAGCTGTACAAAGAGGATCACACAAACGCATTGAATGAGGAGAAGGCCAAGGAGGCAATGGAGAAGTCCGAACAGATGCAGGAAGAACTTTACGATAAGTTGTCCAGTGCGATCCTCACAAGATACCACGAGGAACAGATCTGGTCCGATAAGATCAGAAGAACGTCGACTTGGGGAACATTTGGACTTATGGGGATTAACATCTTCTTGTTCCTGGTGTTCCAGTTGGCTTTGGAGCCTTGGAAGCGTAGGAGATTGGTGGGGAACTTTGAGGAGAAAGTGCAGAGAGCATTGGATGAGAACTCTAGTAAACAGGACGCTAAGTTGGACCTGATGAGTGAGAAGATTGGTCAGTTGTCCAGCAGTGAGAATCTGATACCTGCCCTGGAACAAAGTATGGAACCGGAGCTCGTTGAAGATGTGGATTTGTTGCTGGTCAGTGCTCCACAAGTTACAGAGCTGCCCCTCGTGGTGGAGAGCAATTGGAAGTCTGTTCTATGGGAATGTTACAACAAGGTGCTGGATCCTTTGAGATCACCATACAGATTACTCTTCCATCGGGGCTACGAAAGCACAGTGGTAAGGAAAACAGACATGATATCCACTGTGGCTTTGGCTACAACGATGGGTGCAGTGCTGGGTTCATTGGTATCCTTCTTGATTAGACCTTGAATATAAGAGCATCTACATATCACTTGTATGGAGCAATCTCCTCTCTAACCCAGTCGACCATCTTCTGTGCAGTACCATTGTATCTTCCCTCCTTGATATCGTCTCTTGGATCTCTGAAGTAACCCCATGGAGCCACAAACTTACCGGAATCAGCAGGGGTCAAGTCTGGGTTAACTGCGGCCCATAGTTCCGTGTAGGCACCAAAGATTGGAGGAGACATAACAAACTTTCTGAGGAACCAACTCTTGAGCCATCCATATTCACGCTGGAGCTCTGTGTACAACATACCTGGGTGTAGAGAGAGCGAGATCACTTCTGGGTTCTCCTTGCCGTAGATGGCTGCCTGGTAGACGTTGCCCGCTTTACTCTGTCCGTAGAGTTCCTGTCCAGCAACAGGACAGTTCTTGAAGTCCCATGTCAATCCTCCGTTTGGTGGGGCAAGGCCGTGAGAAGAGGAAGATGTGAAGATGACTCTTGGGGCAGTGGCCTTCTTGATCAATGGGGTGATGAGGTCGACCAACAACTGGTGTGCCATGACGTTGCATCCAAACTGGAGTTCGTAGCCCTGCTTGGTCTTGGACCCTGCTGGTGGCTCCATGACACCGGCATTGAGAATCACAACGTCAAGACGAGGAACTTTGCTGAGGATCTGTTCGGCAACTGGTTTGATGGTGGTCAAATCAGATAGGTCAGCATACACGTTCACAAGCTTTCCTTTCAATGAATCGTCTGTGAGTTCTGGGTTGAACTTCTTGGCACCTTCAAGGATCTCCACAGACACTTTCTCGGTCTTCTCTTTGTTTCTGTTCACAGTGACAACAGTGGCATTCTTTGATAGCAGGATCTTGGAGAGTTCCTTACCAAGACCAGCAGAGGTTCCGGTGATGAGGAAGTACTTCCCACTCTGGTCTCCACAGTTCTTCTCTGTGATGGCTGGTGCCGGTGGGTTGACGTCTTGGAAGAATTCACGGACTGCTCTGTCGACCATTTTTGGGTATGTTTGTTAATTGTTGATTGGATTGGTGATATTAATGCAATCGATGAGGGTCCATAAGGAAGGATTGCGGCGTTATATAAGTCTCATTGCTATCACTTGTAGTTGGTAGAGGCAACCCATGGTAACTCTAATTTACGCCGCAAACGCCGCGCCTAACTCCGTAAACGCCGGTTTCCAAGGAAACTCATGGCACAACGGCAGTTTCATACCAACTACAAGACCAGTTTCACATAGCAGATGAACTGCATTCACGGCAAGCTAGCTGAAGATGCCGTAGTCCGTAGTGAATTCGTTGATCACTTCTTGTCGAAATGTCAGCTGCGCGCCATATAATATTGTCGTACGTAGGTCGCTATCGCGGACCCTTCTAATCGAATCACTCTCCGAAACCCTGCATTCTGCATTTGATTGTACTAGAAAAACTCCAAGAATATAGCTATGAATCGGTTGATTGGAGGCTATTAATGACCTGGCTACCTATTGGTCTAGAGATTGGATAAGTAGTGATGTTAGAATCCCGCAAACTATACATCAACTTTTCGGTATGGGATGGTCGCGAGATTCAAGTTGAGCCCCATAGTGAAGAGTCAGATCCCCCTTTTAACACCGGCTCTACAAGGCGCAAATATGAAGACGTAAGTTTCAAGATCTTCGAGACGACTAATAACTGGTCGAATTTTCCAATGGTGCCATTTTTGGGGCCATATTTCGTATATATTTCCAGCCTGCATGTATATATATTATATCTAGTGCACACGTGCAGTTGTTAGGAAGTTCTAATCAACTCTGTCTGTTACATAGCCTAGAGGCTCTAATCGATCTGATCACGCTGGGACGTCAGTTTTCACTCAAATTGTGCCATTGTGGGTACTCAGTATGCTCTTAATGAATCACGTAAATGGTCTCTTACCCCCAAAGTCTGCTTCAAACATCTAAAAGTTGATTTATCACTCACCCTTTATTCGATCCAGCCACCCTCCACACTCTTCAAAATGTCCTGATGTGCCCTCGCTGTTCTGATGTTACACGGGCGCGATACTGATGTTGACGCGTTCTCCTGCACCGGCGCCGTCACCGGACCGGGGGCTGCCACCGATGACTGTCGATAGCTGTCTGGAGGTGTTCACTGAAAAACTTGAAAAACTTGATACTCTTCAAACAACTTCAACTTCAATCGATACCGGATCACAGCTCCATATATCACATCATACTCATAACAATGCTTGCCTCCAGAGCTACTATTGTCAGATCCCTTCGTTCGTACTCCACACAGGCCAAGACACTCAGAGTCGGTTTGATCCCAGGTGACGGTATCGGACATGAAGTCATCCCAGCTGGTCGTCAGATCCTCGAGGCCCTCCCAGAGTCTCACGGTTTGAAGTTCGAGTTTGTTGAGTTGCTCGCTGGTTTCGAGCACTTCAAGAAGACCGGTACCGCCTTGCCAGACGAGACAGTGGAGGTGTTGAAGAACGAGACAGACTGTGCCCTCTTTGGTGCCGTTTCTTCCCCAAGTACCAAGGTCGCTGGTTACTCTTCCCCAATCGTGGCCCTTAGAAAGAAATTGGGTCTTTACGCCAATGTGCGTCCAGTGAAGTCCGTCGAGGGAATTGGTCGTCCAGTGGACATGGTCATTGTTCGTGAGAACACCGAGGACTTGTACGTCAAGGAGGAGAAGATCTTCGAGAACGCCGATGGTACCAAGACCGCCGAGGCCATCAAGAGAATCACAGAGACAGCCTCTGCCAGAATCGGTAACATCGCCTTGGAAATTGCTCTTCAGCGTCAGGCCCAGAGAGACCTCGGTGCCGCTTCTCTCCACTCTGGATCCATCGTCACAATCACCCACAAGTCCAACGTGTTGAGTGTGTCAGACGGTTTGTTCCGTGAGACCATCAGAAACTTCTACGATGCCAACAAGGAGAAGTACGGCTCTGTCAAGTTGCAGGAGCAGATTGTCGACTCCATGGTGTACCGTATGTTCCGTGAGCCTGAGATCTTCGACGTTGTCGTTGCTCCAAACTTGTACGGTGACATCTTGTCCGATGGTGCTGCTGCTCTTGTTGGTTCTCTAGGTGTTGTCCCATCTGCCAACGTCGGTGCCAACTACGTCATCGGCGAGCCATGCCACGGTTCCGCTCCAGACATTGAAGGTAAGGGTATTGCCAACCCAATTGCCACCATCAGATCCACCGCTTTGATGTTGGAGTTCTTGGGTTACGCCAAGCCAGCTGCTCAGATCTACGCCGCTGTGGATGCCAACTTGAAGGAGGACACTATCAAGACTCCAGACCTCGGTGGTAAGTCTTCTACACAGGAGGTTGTCCAGGACATCATCAGACGTCTTTGAGCTGTTGGGATGAGAGTGTGTATGCATGAATGAAATGAACCTTTAGAATTCTTATTGTGGCTGTAGATCTTAGTCGAACCCGTTCCACTCCTCAGCTTCTTCATCATCGTCGTCTTCATCGTCGTCTTCAGCCTTTTCGTCATCGTCTTCTTTCTCAGGAAGATCTCTTTCAAACAACACAGCAAAGAAGCCAATACCCCCATCAACTTTCGGAAGTGCACGTACACAACCACCAGCGAGCTGCTCCGGATTAGGGAACCCTTCAAACTCCTCCACAAGTCCTCTTCTAGGCCACATTGGGATCACTCTGGAACGGTTGGCGACTCTCCAGCCTTGCTTTTTCACTTGTCCGTCGTTGAGCAGATCAATCACCACTCTCTCGTTCTCCTGGGCGTGGATGGAACAAGTGGAGTACACAACTTTACGTGCGTTGGGGAAGCTGAGTGCGTGTTTCACAATGGAGAACTGGAACGAAGACAACTTCTGCAATCTTTCATCGTTGTAAGACTCCTCTGGGTTCTCCTCCTCGTGTGCACGTCCAAAGATACCACTTCCTGAACACGATGGATCCACCACAAGACCGGTAACGTCTTCGAAGTCACCAGGGTTTGTCCCTGTGAAGTCTCCAACGTTCACTTTTACAAACCCAGACGCACCAGCTTTGTCCACCATCATCTTCAAGATATTGGAACGTCTCACGTCTCTCTCGAATGCATTGATCTGACCCTTTGGTCCCACATGAGCTGCCAAATGAGTGGTCTTGTTACCAGGAGCAGCACACGAATCGATAACACTGTCACCTTCAGATGGGTTTAGGATATGTGCAGGGAAACACGACGCTCTGTCCTGAATGATGATCTCACCCTTTTCGTATGCCTTTGATTGTGTAATACGCTCCTTTGGTGACACTCCGAACAGGTTTGGAATGTACTTATCGTGGTATATCGTTCCTGGCTGGATCTTGTCGATGTTGGAAACTTTCTCCAGGTGGTCAAACTGCTCCAATACGTCATCCACTGTACTCTTCAACGTGTTCACTCTGAACCACCTCACGGGTGTGTCGTCTTCGTCAATGATCTCTTCCAAGTCCTTCACCTTGTGTTTGAGCTTCAACTTGGTCAACTCGGCAAGAAGCCTGGTCTTATGCCTTAGTACCGCTTCCTTCAATGGAGTCTTACCCATCTGGATACGCCCGGACTTGGTAAACAGGAGATCGTGTACCAGCAAAAGTGCCATTTCTTCTTTCAAGATCTTCTCCTCCTTTAAAAGCTTGGCTTTCTTCATGATCTCAAGGATGAAAGGCTTGTACTTGAGGGTGGAAGACACCAGCGCATAGATGTGTTTCGGCTCGGTCTTGATCTTCTTACTGCGCGATGCATTGAAGATACGTGTTTGTAGTGATCCTTCTTTCCCATTGGATGTGAGAAACCACGAGGCTTCCTTGTAGAGATTCATGATGGCTTATAGTGCAAAAAATCTACTAAACTCCACAGCTATTAGCGAGATGAGATGAGTCGATGCACAAAATTTATCAAACCCTTAGCGGAGTGATGTCCGGATGTCTTATCCTTGATCATGCAGATACTAGAACGGAATTTCGCGTCAGCGCCTTTTCCCGGACAAAAAAACCCGCCAACTTTCTGAGAACTTTGTTGACATTTTTGACGTCTGTTAGTTTCACTTGCGGAGAAACCAGTGGAGATTCACATTCAGGCTTAGCTAATTGCACCATCAATCCACCTCATTGGGATTCATCACATCGCTACCAGATAGCCGCCCTGATTGGAAATTGCAGCCGCCCGCCCCATTCCCTCCAACACTCCGGACTGTATCCCACGTATATCACCATTGAGCCTAAAATCCGCAGCTAAGCGTCACAAGACAGAACAACAATGAAGGAGGAATCAATACCCACAGAGGTATCGCCAGTAACGAACGGCGATGCTCCACATATCGCATCGGAGACAGACCCGTCCTCGATCAAGCAGGAGAAGCGTAAGATTGACGAAGTGGAGGGCGTCGAACAAGCCGAGAACGGGGACAACCACACAGATAAAAAGGACAAGAAGATCATCGTTCCCGTGGTGCCTCCCAAGATCCACTACATCCCATTGAAAACAGGATTGTGCTACGATGTCAGAATGCGTTATCATGCGAAGATCTTCACGTCCTACTACGAGTACATCGACCCTCACCCAGAAGATCCAAGACGTATCTACCGTATCTACAAGATCTTGGCGGAACACGGTCTCATCAACGACCCAACTCTTTCTGGTGTGGACGATATTGGTGAACTCATGCTGAAGATCCCAGTGCGTGAGGCACTCCCCGAGGAGATCTTACAAGTGCACACCGAGGAACACCTCAAGTTTCTCGAAAGTACCACATCGATGACCAAAGAGAAACTCATGGAGGAGACGGAAAAGGGCGATTCGATCTACTTCAACCATGACTCTCTTCTCGGTGCCAAGCTCAGTTGTGGTGGTGCCATTGAAGCGTGTAAGGCCGTTGTGGAGCGCAAAGTGAAGAACTCTCTGGCAGTGGTGCGTCCACCAGGTCACCATGCTGAGCCAGATGCACCGGGTGGGTTCTGTCTCTTCTCAAACGTCGCTGTTGCTGCCAAGAACATCTTGAAGAACTATCCAGAATCTGTGAGAAAGATTGTTATCATCGACTGGGATGTACACCATGGTAATGGAACACAGAGTGCATTTTTCAACGACCCAAGAGTTCTCTACATCTCCCTGCACAGATTCGAACCAGGTAAGTTCTACCCTGGTACACCTGCTGGTGGTCCTGATCAGGTAGGTGAAGGTGCTGGTGAGGGGACAAACATCAACATCCCTTGGCCAGTTGCCGGTATGGGAGACGCAGAGTACATCTATGCTTTCCAGAAAGTCATCATGCCAGTGTGTTATGAATTTGACCCAGACTTGGTGATCATCTCTTCTGGATTCGATGCTGCTGATGGAGATATGATTGGACAATTGCACGTCACGCCTGGTGCATACGGACAGATGACACATATGCTCAAGAGTCTTGCCAATGGTAACCTCGTCGCCGTGTTGGAAGGTGGTTACAATCTAGATTCGATCGCTGTGTCGGCACTAGCAGTGGCGAAGGTGTTAGTTGGTGAACCACCAGAGAAGATGAAAACCACTGTACCAAAGTTCGAAGCTGTGGAGACCATCGATAAGGTCATTGAGATTCAATCCAAGTACTTCAAGAGTTTGAAACCTGGTCGTTCCGCCATTGACCACAGTGTTCCTTCAGCAGAGGGCAACAAGAACTTCAACTTACAAGAGGCCATCCGTGCACACCAGGCACAAGAACTCATCTCAAGGCACAAGTTTGTGCAATTACCATTGTTCAACGACAAGACGCCACAGGAAACAGAAAACCAGATTTTAGCCTCACCAGGGATTTACGATTCAGATACGATCATCATTGCAGTGCACGATCCTGCAGAAGTGTGGGCCAAGACCGATCCTATGACAGGTTTGATCAACCCATCAGGGTCCATGATCATCGATTCCACGTTGAAGTTGTTGGATTGGAGTCTGAAGGAGAAGTTTGGATTTATCGATGTGAATATCCCAGATGCACATAACGAGGACATCTTCAACAGTTCATAGGAGGTGCTGCTATACCTGTGGGACAACTACATTCAGTACTTCAAGGCCACCAAGGTGGTTTTCTTTGGGTTTGGAGATGCCTATGCCGGTGTGGTACACTTGATGGGGCACAGAGAAGTGCGCAACGTTGTGAAGGCCGCAATCGCCTTCATTGATCGTAAGAAGTTGAGACCGATAGTACCACTTGTCGATGAGGCAATGACGGATTGGTTCTTCAAAAACTCTTTGGTGTTTACCAGTGTGAACCACAGTTGTTGGGGAGTGGATGGCTCAGAGACGAAGAAGCCTAGAAGAAAGTTTGGAAGAGTTCTCAAGAGTGATAGTGATGGGTTGGATAACATTGTGGAGGAGAGATTCGAGGAGGCCACCGATTTCGTGCTAGACTCCGTTGAGGACTACGAGAGCAGCTCATCTTGAGACTCTAGAATTGTGTGTGGATAAAAGACGCATAGACGATACATTGTACGATTATGGATATTCCTGAACGGTGGAAGGGCGTAGAACAATGGTGGGGATAACATTAACGCCTACCTATTGTTTAATGAAGGTGTAACGTCTAGTAAATGGGTGTGATTTCGGTGGGAAATATCGGGGAATGGGTGACGCGGCTGGTTCACCGGAGAAACCTCAAATGCCGGTCGCGGCAATTCAACGTCAGGGGTTGCCTCGAGGCTATTGTTGTTATCTTTGGAGGTTTAAAGTTTCACAATTGGCTGGATATTGGGTTGCTATAAGTGAAGTCTATTGGTTATGTACTGAAATGACACCTGACACCTCCTATACTCCCTAGATCAGCTTTCTATCGGAGTTAATTCTGTGCATAACAGCCAGTTTAGGCCGTTCACCGCAGATCTCGACACCCGTTTGTATGTAGGGTGTGGATCAGATGAGTCTAGGGCATTGTGTAGATCGTCGTTGAGCAGACCCCCCCACAGCTGAAGATCAAGGAGGACCTCAAAAAGTTAGATTGAGAGGTGAGTGGGGTTAGTTTATAGTTTTGGTGATGATATACCGTCTCATATTTAGCAATTGAGTGAAACAAGACGTGATTCATGAGAAGGTATGCTTGGCTGATCAAGAGGACGGAATGCCCCCGCAAAATGCCCACAGAAATGTATATTTAGCTAGCCATTTTGGGATTCTAGATGCACACCCCACATGCCCAAGATAATATATCAACGAAATATCTAGACGAGCTCAGTTTTAGGGTGTTTTCACTAGTGGGTCCGACAGGGATCTAGTAAGACTCAGAAGGATATATAAGGTGCCCCTTGACCGGTCTTTGGAAATCATCTTCCAACTCTTCATTCCAACCATCACCACAATGAAGTTCTCTCTCACCGCTCTCTCCGTTATTGCCGCTGCCACCGTCGCCACTGCTTCCCCAGTCGCTAAGGCTCTTCCATGGGCTAAGGCCAACCCTCAGGCCGCTGCTGCTGCTCAGGCCTACGCCGACGCCTTTGCTGAAGCCGAGGCCATTGGCCACGCTGACCCAGAGGCCTATGCTCTTGCTGCTTCTGCCGATGACTGTGCCGACGTTACTTGCCACATGAACTGTGGTATGATGATTCTTGCCGGTTCTGCCTGCTCAGAGAGCCAGGGCAGCACATACGAGGGTCCATACACTTCAAACTGTTTGTGTGGCAGCGACGACACCGACTTCCTCACTTACTACAACAGCTGCTTGGAGTGTGGTTGGACCTTGTGGAAGTACTACAGCGGCTACTTGACCAACGCTCTTGAGGCCTGTGCTGCCGAGAACACCGCTTACACTGCCACTGAGCCAACCGGTACCACCAGATGCTCCACCACTTTGACCGACACCTACACCATCGACACCGGTATTCAGTACACCACCTACTTGTGAGTCTGTTCTGGGAACGGATCTTTAGTATAATCGACGTCTATTTACAGACCGAACTTGGACTTGAAAAGGGATTTGAGTAGTTCGTCTTTAGCACCACCGACACTCTCGTTCATCGACTGTGTTGCGTTCATGGTCAGGTCGTCAAACTGTTCCGATAGGTTCTCAAATCCATCAGAGACACTCTTGATGAACGACTTAGTAGGATCATATGCAGCAGCAGCGTTCTTACCACGCACGGGCTTCTTATAAGCGTACTCATCCTGTTCTGCACCTTGAGACTCTAGCGTGACGTTACCCTTTGCCAACTCAGTCTCTTTGTTCTTTGATGGAGGTCTGCGATCACCACCGAGCAGCAAGTCCAAGTCTTCATAACGAACAAACACCGAATTGCCCTTGAGCCACTGAGCTGCACCCACAGTAGGACGGTATGGCATCGTGGCCTGTTGGTTGTATAGCTTCTCTGCGTCTGTGTTGCTCTGTGGAGACTGTCCTGTGATGTTCAACAACGAAGCGTGTGTCTCTGAGAAGCGCACCAGGATGTTACCAGAAGGAAGCACGGTACTGTATTTGGCAAACTTCGGATCCATTGGAGCACGTAGATCGAGCTTGGAGATCTCTTTCAACTCAGGCAGGGAGAGACATCTGATGGTGTTGTCGGAGAGAAGCACACAGATCACAGAGGCGTATGGCTTGGACCCACCGGTGACTCGTGTTGGAAGCACAGCCAACCCGGAAGACAAGAGATACATGTTAAAGACCTTGTGAGCGAGTTTGGACTTCCCAGGTGTCACAATGCGGATGTCTCTCTGTGCTGTTACAACAACCCCACCTTCAAGGACAAACCCGGAGGGCAAGTAGGACATCTCCTTGTGTGTGGCAATCGCTGGTGTACCGTCCCGAGACTTGTAAGGTGCAATGTGGATCACTGGAGAGTCGGTAGCTGGGACGACATCCACAAGCATCGCACTGAATCTCCCATTGGCCTCTGGAAGCAACTTGAAAGTGAAGAGCTCGCCCTTATCGGTCCCGGCAAACAACATGATACTGGAGTAAGAGTCATCACCAAAGGACATCACGGCAAACTCCAGCGCAGTGATCTTCGTGCTCCCCACAGCTGAGTGTTCTCTGATGTTCTGGGCGTGGATTATCACGGGTCCTCTCTTGTCCATCACCATAACGTCACCGGACTCATAGGCAAACGCAACGAACCACACATGACTGTTACACAACGCACTGACTCTTCCTCTGTTTGCGTGTACGGCAGCGAGTGGGAGAAACCCTTCTTTGATGCTTGGAGGCGCAAAGTCTCTCATGTCCACTACCGTCTTCCTGCTCTGTGTGATTGGGGTGTTGTAACTGTCTGGGATGTTTGGGTTGTATGCCTTGTTGATCCCGTATTTGTACAGGGCAACGTCTCCCCCAATAGTGGAAACAACGAGCTCTGCAGTGTCACCGGAGAAAGAGATGTGTTCAATGGCAACTGCAGTCTTCAAACCAAGAGTGTAGGCGACGTTGATGTCGATAGTGGTGGAGTTTGCCAGTTCACCAGCAGCGGAGTCGAAGATCCTCACCATCCCGTTTGTGTGTCCCGTGGCGATGGCTGAGCGTACTTCCTATGGGACCAAGTTTCTGTAGTGAGGGAACCCACCTGTCAACAGACCTCCATGTCCTCTCTGAGTTGTGCTGGTGATCATGCCGAGCCACTGTTTACGGTCCACTGGGAAGGCAGCTGACACGGTGGTGCGTGGATGTCTCCACGAGAGACACTGTGGGAAACGATGCGAACTGTTATCCGGTTTACCAGTACTGAGTGTGAGGTTCTCCACTTCTCCAGATGCCATTAGTAACAGCAGATGTGAAGGGTTGTGACCACCAGCGAAGAACGGTGTTCGGGTTTCAATCGGCAGGAGATCCACAATGTTGGAACTGATGGGCACGGTAATCGATCGTTCACCACCTCTGGGGTGGGCATAGAACTGTGCCATCTTCTCATACGAGGTCAAACTGTATTTTGGGGCGACTCCAAAGTGTAACATGGCGAGTTGGCGATCACCGGCAACAATCAGTGTGGAGTCGTCTGGGTCCGCATGACACACCCATTTCAACTTGACAAACTTGGTGAGTGGTTCATTCGATGTGGAGTTGAGGTCCATGTCTGGGTCTGAGAGTGGACGTTGGAGGATCTTGTGACCATTGAGGGCATCCCAGAACACTAAGGAACCGTCATCGTGTGCGGTGACAACGTTGAGAGAGTTTGGATGGAAGTGAGCTTCAACAAGGCCTTTCTGGACAAAACTGGCCTTCACCGTGTCTTCTGCGATGGAGTAAATCACAGCCATGTTTGGGTATCCTATCAGAACTGTTCCCAGATCTCTTGGATTCCATTCCAGAGAGATGACACTCGATGTGCGCTCACCAGACGACACTCTCTTCACAAGACAGTCGATGCGGAACCCTGTGCGTTGTCCTCTGTCGATGTCAAACACCTGGACGGTTCCGTTCTGCAATCCAATCAGGAGCCAGTCGAGTGATGGATCCACTTCCCAGGCACTCACTTTCCCCGGTGGTGTGTACTGGTGGAGTAATTTCTTCTAGTAGAGCGAGAATACGAGGAAGTTTCCCTTGTCGTCCAACCCCACCAAGTAGATCCCCTTCACGAACCGCAGCTCTCTGACGGGTGTGGGACTGGAGTAGTTCAACTTGACACAAAGCTGGTGTTGACCCAGTGTATAGACTTCACCCTAGTCAGTGGATACGGCCAAAAGTCCCTGAACTGGGTCGTAGGCTGTGCCGATGACTTTCCCTGGTATTCCGTGACGAGCGACATCAACAAGCGCAAACGACTTGGAGGAGAGCCCCGAGGACAAATCAGTGGCACCGACGGTCCTTATAGCGTTACTGACAGCCTGAACAGCCGATATTTTCTTTTTGCTTCTGAACATCTTGGTTTAGTTGGCCATTGGGCTTCTCTTGAAAGTGTGGTGTGGTGTCGTAAACTTGTAAAGAGCTCTTGATCGGGCCGTAAATCCTGTGTTGAATCTTGATCCCCGGCGTGGCGTTACGCAGCACTTACACACACTGCCTCTCCCCATACGACGTGGAGAGTGGAGAGACAACGTAACTGATAACAGATATTGGGAGTATCAAACAATCATAGAAATAGACCATCAAGACAATTCAAGGAGAATCATAACTCATAACTGCCAAGATGTCCCTCAACGAACCTTCTGCGGACTTCCACTTGCGGATGTTGGAGTCAACCTTCCACATCCCACAAGAGGCCATCAAACGCAACTTGAAGTCCGTATAGAAGCTACAGGAGAAGCAGTTCAAGAAGCACGATGAGCTCTTGAAGGACATAGAAAACTGCAAATCAACCGAAGACAAGAAGAAGAAACTGAAGCAGATCATCACCAGTGTAAAACAGTACGAGAAGAAGTTGAAACAGCGAGTGGCGGCGGAGAAAGAACTCATGGAGAGAATAGCAGCAAGAATCGAACGGTTGAAACAGTTACAAGAACTACAAACCAAACCGAAAGCCACCGGAGACGAGACAGAGGATAAGAGAGCAGAGGAGATACGGCAGAATAGACTCCTGGGATGGTACAGAGACCAAACAAACATCATTGTGGCGGAGTATCTCCTAAGAAACAACACCAACAACAACGACACATCCAAGAACCCGGGGTCACTACTGCTACAAAAGCAAGGAGCAGAAAAGCTCGTCGACAGTGATATGCTTCTAGTATCCAGTAAGATCTCCAACTCCATACTCAACAAAGACCTCACACTCCTGATAGATTGGATCACAGAGAACAAGTCATACCTCAAGAAGGTCAAAGCCAACCTGGAGTTCGAGGCACGTTTCCAGCAATACATCGAGTTCGTCAAAGAAGGGTCCATATCAGAGGCATTGAAACTGTTTGAACAGCACATGGCTCCCTTCACAGACTCCAATTTCGAAGAGATCAAGATCGCAGCGGGGATGCTGGTGTTCACAAAGAAGATCCTACAGGCTTCAAGCGAGACCCAGTTTGACAGATACTCTCATCTGTTGTCATCTCAGAGATACAAAGACCTTTCAGATTTGTTCCTCAAGATCTTCTACAAGATGCATGGGATCCCAGAGAACGATCCATTGTTGGTGTATCTCTCCATCGGTATCTCATCTTTGAAGACCCGTTCGTGTACTTGCTCCCTGGTGGAGGAACCGAGGAACTTTGAGGAGATTTTACAGGAAAAGATGAAGACAGCGAAGGGGAACAACAGCTCAACTTCACAATGTCCAGTCTGCTCTCTCGAGTTCCAACAGATCAGTGCGCAACTACCATACTCCCACATCGCTAAATCACACTTGTTTGAAAACCCAGTTATGCTTCCTAATGGGAACATCTTTGACAAGTTGAGGCTGATAGCTTACACCTCAACACTGAAAGATATCGCTGAGGGACAGATTGTGGATCCAATCACATCTGAAACGTTTGACGCAGAGACTATGATTACGATGTTCCCGGGATGACCAAATATGTGTATTCGATTCATTCATCGTCATCATCACTATCCACGTCCTTCTTCTTTCCACTCTGCTTTTTGAACTTCTCAAACACGTAGATTCTTGCCTTTCTCTCGTCTGCCTTCTTGGTGGTGTCCATCTCACTGTTTGTTCTTCTATGGTGGTACTGTGGGAACAATCCCCATTGGAACGCACCGGATCTCTCCACGTGCAACCCTAGAGTCTTTGACAAAGATTTGATATTCCAAGAGTCGTATGGTTCACCTTCAAACACAGAGAGTACGATCTTTGGGTCTGCTGCTTGTCTTTGGGCAATCACGTTCAAAGAATCATCGTTCTTCATTGAGCTTGTGGTGATCAATTTGAACAAGTCCAAACTCGACTTGAAATACCCCAACACGAGCATCTGGTGATCTCTAATGTTTCTGTCTTGGTCCTTCATACCACGTCCGGTGTGTGGGAAGTTGAACATCACAACGTCGATCTTGGGCACACCGAGTTGTTTCCATATGGTCTTTGGTGTCAACTTCATGGACTTGAGGATCGATGTGGCATCCACTTTGAAAAAAATGCGCACTTTGTGCTTATTAACCAGTTCGTTGTAGTTGTTTTCGAATGTTGTGGGGTATTTCAACTTCAACTCATTGATGGAATTGTCAAAACTTGTGGCGATGAGTCTTGAAGGTTTGACGTATCCTTGTTCCACTATACTCAGAGCAAACGAGAAGTCTCCCTCGCCCACAAGCATCACGTAGTCGTCTTTGGTGAATGGGATGAACTCCCTTTGGTGTTCCTTTTGTGACTGTTGGTTTTCTTTGACTTTCTTAGGGACTGCTTTCTTCAACTCCATCGTCTTGGCTTGTTTAGCAGCTGTGACTTTATGAAGCTTCTCAGTAGCCATGTGACGGGCCAATGCGCCTGCAAGTTTGCCATTTCCCTTACCGGCTTTCGCTTTGAGTCTCTTACCCATATTTGTATATATTCAGGGGTGTTTGAAGAGTTCGAAATAGATGTTTTAGGATGTTCGTTTGAGACTTTGATGGTTTAGATGGGATGCAGCTGAAGATTTTTTTTTTTTTTTCAATATCCTTATTTCCGCATTCTCGGAGATAACACTCCACACGGGGACATAACCACAACATGATATGAGCAGTTACCCCTTAATTGCTCCAACGGGAAGGTTTTATAGTGGAGGATAAAAGACTGTGTAAAGTAAACACTACACTTCAACTCATTCCTAACTATCCATGAGCACCTTAGCTATCCAACAGACACACGATGGGGGCACAAGTTAGCAAGACGTTGAAACCACACATCTGTCAATCCAAACAGGGACATGGATGTGTTCCAGGTTTCGTGAGCATCCCACACAGTTCACCCGAAAAGGAGGATAGAGAGAGGTAGAGGGACGCAGCAACTTCATTGGTGAATGTCTTGTTACAAGCGCCTATAATGGGGTTGGAACCTGGACAACTGGGACAAGACAACCAATAGGACTTGGCGGACCAGATGATCAACCAGTACGGTGTGATGGTTTACTCATTAGACTTCAGTGTTGATAGACATTCCAAGTTGAGAGGCTAGAATCCGGATGATCTCTACCATTATTTCAGGAATGGTACAACATAGGACGTGACTGTGTCGTTCTTGATCATCTCCACTACTAGAGACATGCAGGAGATCAGAAAGCTGCTTACTCAGTTGAAGAGACAGTTGAAAGAGTATGGGTAGAGATGTGACAGTACACCACCGGAAGTGAGGGCGCTGTTGCAACAGTTGAATGCGAGGGCTAAGTCTGAAGAGACAGGACACGAGCTGATTGTGTATGAGTTATCTACTGTTGGAGTTAGAAGAGCAGACGTGGAGAGGATGGACGAGAGGTTTAACCCTATTACCCCGGAGTTCAAGTCCTTCAACGACTCCACTACGAGCCTGAGACATTTCACACATAGAGACATTGGAATCGTGTACCTTTTGGTGGACATTCTGGAGAGTCGACTAAGAAGGGGTTACTATCTGACCTATGGAGATTATGTTGGGTACGTCTCTGATTTGACCTCTGCCTGGGACGAGGAGAAGGTACTTCCTAAGGAACACGATGTCTTGAAGAGTCCTACCGCTAAAGACGAAGACGACGATGAAGTGGTGACTATAGAGTCACACAGGTTACCGGGGAGTATCATTCTGGTGAGTACGCAGCAACGCAGAAGGATCAAGAACTCTGTGAACAAAGTGTGGTGTCGAAACGCAGAGGGACACAAGGCTCAACCAGAGGACATCTTACTGTTATAGAGACTGAAGGGGTTCTTGGATCTACACCCTAAGAGAGTCACCAGGCTGTACACCAACGATCTGTGGAATATCCTAGATGACACAATCTACACCGAGACGTGGCAAAAGGTCATCAATGAGACACGTGGGAATAGCGGGGTAAGGCTGTTGAACGTGTATTCCTTATAGGACCTTCCCTTCCCTTCCCACCCACACTTGTCCAATGACACGTACATGTCCCGACTCAACAAGGTGAGAGACATGGAACTACTCAAGGAAGTCCAAGAAAACAGACAACAACAGAATTTGAAGCAGTTGAATCAACGGAAGGCGCCACAAGAGGCGATTTCTGACATCCCACCAGAATGAATAGACTTCTTGGATGTGATTCGAACGGGGACTCACACGGTTTACGAGATGAGCCTCGGAAAAACACACAGCCGTCAAGTTTCAACGGTTTAATTCGGGTTTCCACAGTTACGCAGGGATCTGGGTGTGGTGTTTGACGGGTACTTTGGTCTGTAAACTTGGAGAAATGGGGATGGAGGGATGGAGTTGGGATTGGAGGATGGTGTGGGATCATATGTCTTGGATTGAATAATCAAACGACGTTGGGAGGCTTTAGTGGGGGAGTTCATTACAAATCGCCATCCGAATCCTGCTGATATCATAGTTTTCCACGCAGCTTTGCGTCAGATGTGGTGTGGAATTAGTAATCTCGAAGCCTTACCTTTATAAATTTCCTTGAGTGTTCTTTAGGTTTAGCTATATAAACGCACTAAACTCCGCTAGATGATGTTGTAGAGAACCCAGATCACTCCTCAATAGTCTCCATAACCACACTGCACAGTATAGCCTACAATCCACAGATGCAGTTCAGAGAAGGATTCGAGCCAAAGCCATTGAAGGACACCAACGTGTTCCAACCGATCAAGGTTGGAAACATCACTCTTCAACACAGAGTCGCCATGGCTCCATTGACCAGATTCAGAGCTGTTAACAACATCCCACAGAAGATGGTTACCGAGTACTACGACCAGAGATCCAAGAGACCGGGTACTTTGATCATCACCGAAGGTACGCTCATCTCCCCAGAGTACGGTTCCGGTGTTGGTGTGATCCCAGAGATGTGGAACGGTGAACAAGTTGAGGCTTGGAAGCCTATCCATGCTGCCATCCACAAGAACGGGTCTTACTCATTCCAGCAGCTTTGGGCCTTGGGAAGACAGGCCAGCCCGGCCGCTTTGAAAGAGAGAGGGTTGCCATTCATTGGGCCTTCCGATGAGGTGTACATGGACGAACAGTCCGAGAAGGCTGCTAAGGAGAACGGTAAGACATTGCACGGGTTGACCAAGGAGGAGATCAAGGAGTGTATCCAGCACTATGTGAGAGCCGCTAAGAACTCTTTGAAGGCCGGTGCCGATGGTGTTGAGTTGCACTCTGCCAACGGTTACTTGTTGAACCAGTTCTTGGACCCAATGTCCAACAAGAGAACCGATGAGTACGGTGGATCTATTGAGAACAGAGCTAGGTTCACCTTGGAGGTTGCTGATGCCCTGATTGAGGCCATTGGTGCTGAGAAGATCGGTATCAGATTGTCTCCATGGGGTACTTTCGGTAACATGACCGGCCACAAGGACCCAGTGATCTTTGCGCAGATGGCTTATGTGATTGCACAGTTGGAGAACAGAGCCCGTGACGGTAACAGATTAGCATACATCCACTTGGTCGAGCCTAGAGTGCCAGACTTGAGATACGAGGAGGGTAAGTACGTTGTTCCTGGAGCTTCCAACGACTTCATCTATTCGATTTGGAACGGTGTTGTGATCAGAGCAGGTGACTATGCGTTGAATCCAGATTTGGCCGAGGAGCACACCAAGAAAGGACAGACACTGTTGGCTTATGGAAGACTGTTCATCTCCAACCCAGACCTCCCTGACAGACTGTACCACGGCCAAAAGTTGACTCAGTACAACCGTAACACTTTCTACATTCCAATTGAAGTTGGCTTAACCGATTATCCAACTTACGAGGGGATCTAGAAGAACGGATTCCCAGAGGAGCCTGATTTGGAGGCTCTTGGTTACCAGGCTGCGATGGACATCTGAGTGGGTATCATGTATGTACTAGGGAACTGGGAACTGACGCATATAAGTGCTTGTACTGTCTGTCTACAGCACTGTGATTTTGATTATGATGATTCATTCCGTAGAATATAGAATTAGTAATTACTATCAAAAGCTATAAAGAACATTAACGAAAGAGAGATTGCAACTGTAAAATGAAATCTCACAAGCCACAGTACTGTACTCCAGTCTCGCACACGATATCACACCCGAGACGTCCCGAGACAGCCTTGTCCTGGGGTGCAGCATTGAGCAAGGACTATAAAGAGGGAGAGGGAGCCGGGAATTGTGAATATCCAAAGATACCAGATGGAGAGGATGGACCAACAGAAACTACATCCAACGCTGGAACCTATCATTAACCACCAACCACACAAACAAGATGCACTTCAGAGAGAACACTCCAACTACCCCATTGAAAGACACCAACGTCTTCAAACCCATCAAGATCGGCAACTTTACATTGCAGCACAGAGTCGCCTTGGCACCGTTGACAAGACTCAGATGTGTCGATAACCTCCCACAAAAGTTCGTCTTGGACCACTACGACCAAAGATCCAAGAGGCCAGGAACTCTGATCATCACCGAGGCCACCTTGGTTTCACCTGAGTACGGTTCGGGCCCCACCAGTGCACCTGAGATGTGGAACGACACCCACGTCGAAGCATGGAAACCTATCCATGAGGCGATCCATAAGAATGGGTCCTTTGTGTTCCAACAACTGTGGGCTATGGGGAGAGCGGCATACCCTGATGCGCTCAAGCCAAGAGGGCTGAAGTTCATCGGTGCCACTGATGACTTGTACAAGGACGAAGAGAGTAAAGAGGCTGCAGAGAGAAACGGGTTGACTCTTCACAGGCTGACAATTCCTGAGATCAAGGAGTGCATCCAGCATTTCGTCAGATCAGCCAAGTGTGCACTGAAGAGTGGTGCTGATGGCATTGAGCTGCACTCCGCCAATGGGTACTTGATCAGTCAGTTCATCGACCCAATCTCCAACAAGAGAACTGATGAGTACGGTGGATCGATCGAGAACAGATCCAGATTCCTCTTGGAGCTTGTGGATGCGCTCGTCGATGCAATTGGTGCTGAGAAAGTGGCTTTGAGATTGTCTCCTTGGACCCTGTTTGGAAACATGTCTGGTTAGAAAGACCCTTTGATGGTTGCACAGTACTCCTACATCATTGCTGAGTTGGAGAAGAGAGCTAAGGAGGGGAAGAGAGTCGCTTACATCCACATCATCGAGCCTGAACCTTTCGAAGAGGAAATTCACTCTGAGCCTTCGAACGACTTCATTTACGCTATCTGGGGTGGTGTCGTGATCAGATGCGGAGACTACCACAACCACCCAGATCTGGCAGAGGAACACACTAAGAGAGGCTAGACTTTGTTGAGTTACGGAAGAGTGTTCATCTCCAACCCGGACCTTCCAGATAGACTGTATCACGGCTACAAATTGACTCAGTACAACCGTGACCTCTTCTACACCAACGACGAACACGGGTACACTGACTACCCAACTTATGAGGAGATCCAGAAGAATGGGTTCCCAGAGGAGCAAGAAAACGAGAATGCTCCATCTTACTCCGATGCTTTGAAGGGGAAAACAGCCTGACGATCCATTCTACTCCTATTCCTATAGTCAACATTTCATTCCCCATTATTATATACAAGATAACCCTTATTGCTGTGGCGTGTAGTCCGGAGGCAACTCGAATCCAACTTTGTGAGCGGTCTTTCTGATCTTGTCCTCCTGTGTCATCGAGAGGCCTGGGTTGTATCTCTCAATCAACTCGTTGTAAGTTCTCTGGTACGACAAGAAGTTGGCAATGTCGTTGACGTGTTCCACATGATGAGCAGTCTCCTGCTTAGGCGTGAGTGCCTCCAACAGCTTTGGATCAACTTGCACTTCTGGGTCCTCCGTAGATTTTTTCAACTCTACCAACTTGGCGTCTATCTCCATCACTTTGTCGTTCTGTTTGTCCTTGAGGGCGTTGATTCTTTGATATGACAAGAGTGCGATTCTCTTCTTTGCATCCTGCGCATTCTGCTTCTTAGCAGCGGCTTTGGTGTTTATCAAAATTTGTCTGTGGAGACTCTCGAGTGCTGTCTTGGCAACTGACATGATTTTCGTATGATGAGATAGGGTGTTGATTGAAAATAGACATAAGGAAAGAGATGAAGAGAAGTGTTGAAGAGGTGAAGTTCATCGATCTGGGTGAACGTGATCACACCCGGACACCAGAGTTTACGTGTGTTTTTTTTTTTTTTTTTTTTTTTCCCCTCCG
>JAKVQR010000218.1:11306-51686 GCA_030462915.1 Petasospora meyerae | reverse complement strand
AGCTGGAGATGTGTTTCGTGATTTGTGCAATGTGACTTTGGGCTGAGTACTCTCTGTGGTGTGACTTTATGGAACGCATTCAAGTCAGGAGATCTTGAAGGCTGAGCTTTCATAATCGTGATCACAGAACCCCATTGTCATGTGGTCCTCATGTTGGCAACTGATCAGGCCATACGTGAGGTGACACTCAAGCATTCACACTGCCTTTCCAGCACTCACACCACCTTCTCAACCTGAGATCTGAAAGAGTACTTAAGCTCTAAGAAGTCCTTATGACTATCAGATTCTGAGAAGACCTATATACTAGATAACTACCGAGAAAAACCAATATCAAACAGTCTACAACGTTTACAAGTTTTTCTTTATCGTATTACAATCTACTATTTCCATCATGTCCTCCAGAAACCTCAGAACCCAGAACCAAGGTCAGCAGTCCGATTCCCAGGATCAAGTCAATTCAGATTCATATGGAGACTCACACTACCACACCCTTGCAGACTCCTGATACAACCTACAGTCACTCTTCTCTTCTCTATGTTACAATTTTATTTTGTGCGGGAAAACATTAAACAAGGTGGGGTCATTATATGGGTGTGTGTACTAGTATCGCTGTGTGTCTGTCTCAGAATCTCAGAACCCAGCCAACTTAACCAAGAGTTGAGCACCCTTGTTGTCCTCAGCACCAGCGGCCTTCTTCACCTGTTTCTTGCCCTTCTTCAAGTCCTTGTGCAACTGGGAGCTCTCATCAAGACTCTCAAACAATGCAACAACAACGAACGATGTGTCCTTGTTCTCCACCCATTTGAGCAAGTCCTCACCGATAACGCTCTCGTAGAACTTGAGTCCAAACTCAGCACCCAAACCTGAAATCTCCAACTTCACAAGCTTCTTGTTCTTAGCGTCCCACTTACCACACTGGATCAATGCCTTGAGCATTCTGACGGAGAATGGCTTCTTGATCAAGTGCTCCTCTTCGTCGATATCACCTTGGAAGGCCTCGATCAATGCATCGATGGCACCGTTCTTCTGCTCAGCATCCACAGGGGCGTTGTTCAAGAACACCTCGGAGATGAACTGGGCACCAATGTTCTCCGAAAGCATCTCCACGGCGTTCTCCTGGATTCCCTTGTAGAACAATGGGGAGAACTTCTCCAACAACTCCTGTCTTCTCTGGTCGTTTGGCTTCTTCGACGTCTGTTGTGACATCTCCACGTACTTCTGCAACTCCCTTTTCACGTTAGGAGCGAAGAATCTTCCATCGAGTCCGTTGAGCAAGTACAAGAACGGTCTTCTGGCGTACTTGTCTGCCACGAGCTCTCCAATGTGTTCGGCAAACTCAGGCTGGAATCCCTTATACACCATCACGGTGTCATCCACAGTCAAAAACAACGTGATCATCACCAAGTTACCAAACTCGTTCTTCACCAAGTTGATGGCGTGCTCTCTCAACGACTTCACAATCTGCTTTCTCTCCTTAGCAGTGGCCTTGGCGATCAGCGTACATGCAACTTCACAACCCTCAGCGGTGTGGATCAACTCGGCAAACTGGTCTTGCAACAACTCAATCATCGTGCGTGCCTCTTCGTCGTTGATGATCTGGATGTACTCTCTCATGGCTGCGTGCAAGATCTGGAACCCTGTGGAACCCTTCTCCACGGATGCGGTGATTGTTCCCTCCAAGTTCTTAGCGATGGTGGTTCTCTTCTCCACACTCTCACCGGTGACCTCCTGGATGGACTTACCCTTACCGGACTCCTTGAACACAGCATACTCGGCACCCCAGAACTCTCTGATCATCTGCTTCTTCTGCTCGGCACTCGAATACAACACATAGAGATCCTCGACAACGTAGGCACCTTCTCTGTGTCTCATCAGCTTTCTGAGCTTGCCGTGCAACTCGTTGAGGATCATCTCTCTGGACTCCTTGGAACCGTAGTGCAACAGTTTCACGAGCAAGTACTTACCGTACGAACTGGTGGCCAACTCGTAGAAGTGTCCCTTGAGAGACGAAGTGATCATGTTTCTTCTCTCCTTGTCAGAGTACTTCACTAACGTCTGCACGACTCTCGAGGCGTCATGCTTCATGACCAAGTCTCTGATAACGTCCTTGGCGTACTTCCAGATCTCATCACAGAGCTTATCACGAACTTCTTTTGGAGGCTTTGGGTGCTTCACTCTAAGACGTTCCCATAGGGATTTGATGTGTTGCACTTCGACACCGGATTTTCTTTGCAGTTTTCTCTCGGCAAGGAGCTTTCTCTGCTCTGCGTGTTGCTCTGCAGAGGACTTCTTGTTTGGATCTCTGGCAGACTCTTCCTGGTCATCATCTCCATCCATCTCAGCATCGTCTTGCTCTTCGTCGTCGTCGTCATCGTCACCTTGTGGGACCTTGATCTCGTCCTGATCCAGTTCATCCTCGGACTCAGACTGGTCCAACTCATCTTCAGACTCGGAGTCGGAGCTCTGGTCCAATTCGTCCTCTGATGAAGACTCGGATTCAGATTCAGATTCAGATTCAGATGGAGATGCATCAGACTCAGACTCAGACTCGGAATCGCTCACTGGCTTGGCCTTCCCGTTGGCATTCTTAGCCTTCTTGGTGGCTGGTGTGGTGGCGGAATTCACACGCTTGGTACCTCTAGTGGTGGAAGCCATTATTCTGTAGTTGTCTGTGTGGAAATCAATCACCACCTATCTACAGAGATGAGATGAGATGCCCTTCTGTGTATAATTTTCCCTCCTACCACCAGCCCAAAATTTTCCTAGGCGGTTCGCGCACTTCCATTTGTGCCCGTGCTACAAATGGCAGATCTTTATCTAGGGGGTAAGTACGGTATGAATTATTTATAGCAATCATTCAGTGTACAACAGTTCAGAAAGGTTCTCAACCACCGGGATGTTCTTGCTCTTTGGACCCTGAGACTCCACATCGGCCTTCCATGACTCCTTGGCCTTCTCGAGCATCTCCTTGTCCTGCAAAAGTTCCAACGCGGCCATGGCCAAACCCATACCGGTCTTCACGGCAGAGTCATGGGACTTTTTAGTACCAGCGGAGGCAGCAAAGGCTCTAGTGTGTGGACCGTCGTCGCAGTCAATGTGGAACATAGGGTGAACACTAGGTACCTTCCAAGAAACGTTACCTTGGTCTGTGGAACCAGGAGAGCTCTCTGCACGGTCCACCTCCAACGATCTCATTGGCTCATCCAAAGCGGTGTGCATGAAACGAGAATAAGCAGACGAGATGACCTCGTTGCCCAGCATGTTGTAGTAGTTGGTCATGTAGGTGATCTTGTACTTACACCCAGTGGCTAGGGCACCGGCCTTGGCACAGTTGATGACCTTGGCTTCCAACTCTCTCAATCTTCCCAAACTTGGAGCTCTCACGGCAAAAACAGCAGAAGAGTGACCAGTGATGATGTTTGGAGCCTCACCACCGTCGATAATGTGACACTGGATCACATCACTTGGAAGCGTTTGTTGTCTCAGCACCGACACGGCGTTGTACATCACAACCATTGCGTCCAATGCGTTGACTCCCTGCCATGGAGAAGCAGCAGCGTGGGCCTCTTTACCAAAGTACTCCAATCTGAATCTCTGGTTGGCATTGGTGTTGAAGAAAGCAGAAGTTGGACCATTGTGTGGGTGAGCCATCAACGAGACATCCACAGTGTCATAGGCACCGGCTTCCAACAGCTTGATCTTACCACCTCCGCCTTCTTCGGCTGGTGTACCGATGAGCTTAACGGTACCTGCGATGTCAAACTTTGCCATAGCCCTTGCAGTGGCGAGGGCACCAGTGACACCACAGATGGCGATCAAGTTATGTCCACAACCATGGCCAATCTTAGGCAAGGCATCGTACTCAGAGTTGAACGAGACAATGGTAATATCGTTCTCTTCACTCTTGTTGTGGGTGAAAACACACAGAAAGGCAGTCTCAAGACCAAAAGCGTGTGGAGTCACCGTCCAACCAGGTTGACTGCTCATGAACTTGGTCAATTGTTCATGGGCGAACTTTTCAGTGTATGCGGTCTCAGGATTCTTGTAGATCTTCTGTTGGAGATCGAACAACACATCATCCATACTTTGGATCTCTTGACGGATGTAATCCACAACCTCTTGGGAAACTAGAGCGGAAGTCATCATGATTATAAATGATGCCGGATTTTGCACTAGATTAATGTTTGAAGACAATTAAACAGACTGATCTTTACAGCTGGGTAGGGTCAGAGGTCTTCAGACTTCTTCACTTCAGGGTACTTTTTATACAAAATTGAGTCCTGCAATGACTCTTCAAAGAGGCTTTTAATGTGAAAACTCAAAATCTGATATTTGGACGATCTGCAAGATAAGATCATCGACGCCCGGACCGATCAGCTTTTTTCGGAGTTGAGCTGGACGAAATGGGGGATATTCCCGGCAGTTCTATCTACGAGTTTACCGATAGTGATATTTTAGTTCAATTGGTTATAACAAGGGCTTATGAGGATATCTATGAGTCAGTGTATGTTAGAGCTCATTCAGACATATCATATGATTGGAAAATACACTGCGTTTCAGCAGCAAGAACTGGTAATTTTTCGGGGATCACGATTTAGAAGCTCATTAAAATTCACATCGTTCTACAAACAGCACAATTAACGAGTTTATCAGAAGCCATTATAGTATAGTGGTTAGTACAGTTCGTTGTGGCCGAGCAAACCCAGGTTCGATTCCAGGTAATGGCATTCTTTTTTGCATTTTTTGTGTCAGTTTTTTTTCTTTTTTCTAGGGCCTGGCCTTGGGTAAAAAAAAAAGTTTGGCCATAATATTACCCCAGATTTCTAAGTTACTCCTAGCTTCCCCTTCGTGTAGTGAAGTGTTCTCAGTTTCCATCTAACCGATATCGAGTCCCAATCATGACCTACCCACGTCGCCGTCGACGCCAGGATCCCATAGTTAAGCTGGTGGCTCTCCCAGACAACGCAGCCGTCCTGCTTACGGTCTCGATCGAGTCTTATTGTCTGGGATGAGATCGGGATGCAAAATGTACAGGTCGACTTGACTGCTGTGAGTAACCTGTTGTGTTCCATCGATCTGTGTCATGTGACAATACCAAACCTTTTGGAGGCAAGGTTGTGTTGTTTTCGGGTGACTTCAGAAAGTCCCCTCCGATTGTCCCTGGAGAAGATCAAGTGTAGGTCAGGCCCCGAAGATCGAAAATAAGGCCGGCGCAGCGTACAGATTTGCTTGTACTAACCAATATAATGATGTTAATATGGTCAGGACTTCAAAAACTGTGGCTATAGCCTATGGATAGTAACTCATTTTCCAGATCTGAGATCATATTGGCAAGTAGCTGTAATTAGTACTAGCGGTCTGTCAACCTGGTGTAACGCGTAAAAACAGTAATATTGATCAATGATCTCCATCGACGTTGAAAGGCAATTAGCAATATTAACTCTCCAAAGAAACATCATACATGTGTATAGCAATGCGCCATATTATCACATAATATGGCGTAACATATAATGGTTGTGGATTGTGGATTGTGGATTGTGGATTGTGGATTGTGGTCAAAATTAGAGTCAGACTATGTAGTGTGGCGTCATAATCCATAATCCATAATCCAGAATCCAGAGGCCCCTCAAAATACCATACCGTGAGAGAAGAAGTTGAGCTCATGAAGCATGAGCAGTTGTATGGGATCCACACTGCACAGTGCTCACTTTCAAAGTGCCGCGGACTTTTACCCAAAGTGGACGTAAGAGCGAACTCCATGAGGAGATCAGACGTCAGACATCCCCACTCGCCGCAGAGATATATATCTCGCTGATTTTGGAAGAGATTCTTGATCAACTCTCATTATATAGCTGGCCCACTTTTGAGATCACCAAGATATCGAAGTAGTGACACCAAAAACAGAATGTCCACGACAATCACAGAGACGCAGGTAACGACCCCCTCTGATCAACACTAGGCCACTCTGAAACTCCGCAACAACCCATTGGACACGGAGAAGACCTTGTTGATTGAGCAACTCACCTCCAAGATCACCGCCAATGCCGGCCAATACGGCGATTGGAGAGACGACTTGCTACGTGATGGATACGTCGTTGTTAAGAATGCCTTCCCTAAAGAACGTGCCGAAGAGTACCAGCAGCGTATATTCAAGTGGTTGAAAGAGTGTGCTCCAGAGGTGGACATCAACGATCCGTCCACTTGGGATAACGACAAGTTGCCAGATCACAGTTCCCACAACGTGTTTTCGAGATACGGGGTGAGCCATGAGAGATTCTTTTGGGACTTGAGACAAGAGGAGGGGATCTTGGATGTGTTCTCCAAGTTGTGGGGTACCGATGAGCTCACTGTTAGTTTTGACGCCATCAACATCTCTCTCCCTGGTGTGAAAGTCGGCAAGAGACCCTTTGAGCCTCAAGGGTGGCAACACATCGATCAGAGTCCTTACAGAAACGGGCTGAGTTGTGTTTAGGGTATCGCCCAGTTGTCTCACTCGGGACCTAAGGATGGATCCCTTGTGGTGTTCAAGAACTCCCATCTGTTGACCGAGAGATTCTTCAACGAAGTGCTTCCCAGAGACGAATGGCCCACCAGAGACTGGTGCCGTCTCACCGAGGAGCAATTGCAATGGTTTGTCGACAATGGCGCCGAGTATCACAAAGTGGAAGCGGAGCCTGGTGACTTCATCCTATGGGACTCCAGAACTATCCATTGGGGAGCTGCCCCTGATGACGACGCTCCAAACATCAGAACCATTGCGTACATCTGCTACACCCCTGCTGAATGGCTCACGGAGGACCAGAGACAGAAGAAGAAAGAGGTGTTCGAGTTGTGGTCCGGTACTACCCATGGGCCCCACGATAACATCGCTACCAGATTGGGCAAGGGCAAGACAGCAGACGGTGAAGACGATCCGATGGACTTGGGGGTCCCTAAAGAGAAGCCGGAGCTCACGGATAAACTGCTGAAACTCGCCGGCGTGAAGCCCTACAACTAATGATATTCAAGAGTATTTATAAGAGTGTACATTTAGCACTGTCAAAGTGTATGGAGATGTGTTTGTTGCTATCCATTCAGCCCCGACCATGTAGTAGCAGTAAAGAAGAGAGATGAAGCAGGGGGGGAATGCCTCGCGAGAACATAGTAAACAAAACAGATGAATGTGTAGTGTGTGTTTATCAAGAATGGAGTTGTCGTTAAAACGTTAAGAATGAAGATATAGGAGAGAACCCAATTCACTTGGCGATGGCCTGGAGAGCCTCCAAGACCTCAACCTGGATCTCGGCAGTGGCGGCAACGGCCTCGTCAGCGGAGGTCAAGTTCTTCTGGGCCTCGGCCAATTGGGTCTTGATGGTCTCTGGGGAGAAGGCAGATGGCTCGAAGGCCTCAATGGCGGTGATGGACAAAGTGGAGCCTGGCTGCACGGTAGCGAAGCCACCAGAGACGAAGAACTCCTTGACGTTGCCGTTGGACTCGGTGATCTGGACAACACCTGGCTTCAACTGCTCGATGATTGGAACGTGGTTGGCGAGGATACCGAACTCACCGTTGACACCTGGAACGTTGACCTGGGTGACGGCCTCAGAGGCAAAGATGGTCTCGTGTGGGAGGGCAAGGGAGAGCTTGAGAACGTCGGAGGAGGCGTCGGCGGCGTAACCTCTCTTGGCGACGAATCTGGAAGCCTGACGAGCAGTGGATCTGAGAGCGGTGAGTCTGAACATTGTGTGGTGTCTTGCGCTTGGGCGTTCTGATCTCTCCCAATGCTACCTCTATGGGCCTTTCTGGGTGGTGTTTTTTTTGGGTTCCGTGTCTCGATACCTTCGAAGACCCGCGCTCTGTTTTCATTGGCCGTGGGTGTGCGCATAAGTGGCGCGTACGCGCGTGTGTCGTGCTTGTGCCGGGAGAGTCTCTCTACATCTACAACACGTACAAGCAGGGGGGAAGATATGGAGAGCATACCTCTTCTCCTTACACCTTCGAATCGGACACTTAACACTACCCTTCTACTCCCATCTACCCTCCGATGTCCAGACAGATCGAGAACCTCACCGTCGCATACAACGAGCTGCTTCTCCAAGCCAGCGCCACCATCGAAACACTCGTCCTCGATAGAGCAGCCAACGTCGTGGTGCCCAACCAGAACAGATCCACACAGAAGCTCAACGATGCGATAAGGACGTTCCATTAGACTCTGGACTCACTGGACATACAGTTGAACGATGTGTCGGTGTTCTAGTTGAAGTTGGAGAAAGAGGCCGCATTGCGTGAAGAACAGAGGAAGAAACAGGAGCTCGAACAGAAACAGAAGGAGCAGATGAACAAGCAGATGTTGGAGAAACAACAACAGGAAGCCCAGCAGAAGCAACAGCTACAACAGCAACAGCAACAATAGTAGCAGTAGCAGCAGCAGCAGCAGTTCCAGCAACAGGACTCAGACAACTACAACTCCACAGCTACAATCCTCGATGACATGAACAACTTCCTCGCTACGATACCGGATACAAGCGAGTATGCTCAACAGGGAGAGTTCAACGACAACATCTCCCAAATGCTGATGGACTCCAACTACAACAACAACAACAACCAAGGAACCGGTAACGACAACACAGACTTGGGATCGATCAACATGGCAGATTTCGGAATAGACCCCTCGGCACCAGACCAGTTTGGTGAGATAAACCAGAACGGCCAACAGATGAACTCCAACACTATGGATATGATGCAGTTTGACGATCTCGCAGATTTCAACCTTTGAACTGTCCGTGTATATAGATATGAAGCTTACTGAAAGAACACAACCATCACGGTGATGTTATCCGTGGTCATCTTACCCAATGCCCTGTCCACCAGTAAGCGTGCCGCCTCTTTGGCATCACTCATGTCCTTAATCAACTCACATGCTTCTTGATCAGACATCACGTCCCATAACCCGTCACACGCCAGGATCATGAACTTGTCCAGCTCTTTATCCAGTTGCACTGCGGTGGTGTAGGGGCTTCCAATGACAAGCTCTTTGAAGAACTGATCTCCCAACGAACGCGTAACGGCAAGCATTCCGTTCACTCGGGACTTCATAACAACACCGCCTGCCTCCTCAATACGGCGTATCTCATTCACATCCGTGGCCTTGTGGTCGTACGTCAGTCGGATGGCTTTCCCTCCACGGAACAGCACAATTCGTGTGTCACCAACGTTTGCTGTGTATAGCATTCTCTTATACTTGGAGATGTCAATCACCTCCTGTTCTTCTTCTGCCTTCTCAATGGTTGGCGTCTGTGCAGAATCCGGGAGTTCCCATCTCAGCAACGCCACAGCTGCGGTACACCCACTGGCTCCTTTCACCTGTTTCAACATCTGTGCATCTGCCTCGAGGAAACTCTCATTCAACACCACCCTCACGTCATCTGCACCTTCTTCCTTCTCATCCACGAGTTTCAACTTCTACTGAACAATCGAATGGAGGTACTGGCCACACCACTTCGCAGCCTGTTTCCCCGCATGTCCGTCAAAGATGGCAAAGTAACCCCAATCCAACCTCTCAGCAAAGTTCTCCACATACGTGTGTACGTCTTCCATCGTCGGTCTGTACTTAACATTGGTATTTTCAGCGACCCCGACAGAGTAAGAGAGCTTATACCGTTTCATGTGTTCGCTCCCAGTACACATGTCACTGGACGTTGTGGAGTCCGAGCTCTTGTTGTAGATCGCGTCCGTGGTAGTCCCTGCTGGCATCGTGGCAATCTTCTTGATGAACTGGGAGAGTCGGGATAAGGATGACCTTCTCCTGTGCTGTGTGAATGATGATGATGATGATGTTGCAGCGGGTGGTTCACCCTTGGAACTGGTAGTGTCGTTTGTGACCGTCAGCGTTGTGTGTGTGTGTATTTCGGTGTTGTGTGGGCCTGTCTCTGTGTGTGTTTGCTCGAGGGGGGGATTTCCGTGGAAGCAGACAGAGATAGCTCGGTGACTGTAGATGGAGGACTGATATTGATGGACGAAAGTATTCTCCCACTAGTCTTAAATACGTCACGGATCGGAAATCAGTTAGGTAATTGGGGAATTAAGCAGACTCGTAAGTAGCAAAGACATGTAAGAATCGAGATTTAGCCGGGGCCGGCTGAACTTTGAAGAGTACTGTGAAACGCCTCTTCGCTCCTCTTCCCCTTCATTTCCCCGCGAAAATTATAGTATGAAGTGTTCAAGGCCGGGTAACCTCGGCACAGTTTCCAACGCCAAAGCCGACCAAACTACAAGCTAATCATCAATTGATTCATGATATTCGACTGTACACTCACAAGTACAATCCCTCTAGCGACTCGTCCACCTTGGTCTTCATCACGTTCTCCTTGGCCTTCACGAAGTCCGCGTTGGTGACCTGCATTCTTCTTTCTCTCAGGGCAATCAAACCGGCTTCAGTGGTGATGGCCTTAACTTCCGCTCCCGACAACTCATCCTTAGCCGAGATGATGTTATCCACATCGATGTCTCCTGAGAGTGTCATCTTCTTTGTGTGGATCTCAAAGATCTTCTTCAAGTTCTCAGAGTCTGGAGGTGGGAAGTGGATCTTACGGTCAATACGACCCGGTCTGATCAATGCAGGATCCAATGACTCAATGGCATTGGTGGCCATGATCACCTTGATGTCACCGCGGTCATCGAAACCGTCCAGCTGGTTCAAAAGTTCTAACATCGTACGTTGGATCTCCTTCTCACCAGATGAGTGTGAATCGTATCTCTTTGTACCAACAGCGTCAATCTCATCAATGAACACAATCGCCGGGGCGTTGTCCGCAGCCAACTTGAAAAGAGATCTCACAAGCTTAGGTCCTTCACCCGCATACTTCTGAATCAACTCAGAACCGACCATTCTGATGAAAGTGGCAGAAGTGGAGTTGGCAACAGCCTTGGCCAACAGTGTCTTACCGGTACCTGGAGAACCATAGAGGATAACACCCTTTGGCGGTTGAATACCCATTTCACTGTACAGCTCTGGATGTGTGAGGGGAAGTTCCACTGCTTCCTTAACTTCTTTAATCTGAGACTCCAAACCACCGATATCTGCATATGTCTCCGTTGGGGCAACGGCAACCTTCATCACGTTCACCACTGGGTCGGCATCATCGTCTAGTACACCGACAACCGACATGGTCTTGTTGTGGAGTAACACGGAACAACCAGGTTCCAAGAGCTCCTTATCGACATAGGACATGATGGAGACGTAATACTCTGGGCCAGAAGAGGAGCTCACAATGGCATGGTCATCATCAATGATCTCTTCCAAAGAGCCAATACTCATAGGTGTGCCTCTCAACTCCTCCACTTTCTCTCTTTCCTCATTCTGCTTCTTCTCAAACGGTTTCAAGTTCTCCATGGAGGCAACGTACTCTTGTTCAATGAGTAAATGGTCATGGATACGTTGTGTCTTGAGCAGTTTCAATTTGGAGCGATTACGTGGGAAAACGTCTGGCAATTTCTCCGCAGTGGATGGTCCACCTTTCCGTTTCTTACGACCGATCTTCGTCTTCACTGGTGGTTCATATTTGGCTTTCTTCTTGTTGTCTTTCTTCTTTTGGCGGCCTCCCATGCCACCAGATGCTCCTTGACCCTTGGTTGGAGAGGTGTTAGTATATGGTATATTACGATGAAGTGTGTTTCAGTTGGGAGGACTTACCATTTTGGCGAGTTAATTGATTGGTAGATGTATGGATTCAAGACGTATAGCTTCCAAGTTAGTACACTAGTTGAAGTTGAAGTTCACCATGTTTTGAGCATTCGGTGGCGTTGGAGATCTCAGGATACGCTTGGAGTTTAGCCGCGAATCAGACGGGTTCGCGCACAGTTTATGGGTTACGAAGCCCTGTCATCAACCTTCTCAAATTCTGCCCTAATTACAGTGTTATACAGAAGTTATTCATTCCAGGTCCATCGTGTAACTTCTTCTTCGGGAACTTGGCCTTCCTGGACTTCTGACCGTTCCATTTCAGTACGAGATACACTAACTTCTTAGCCTCGTGGTAATGCGTGATGGAGAACCCCAAAGCCTGGCATATCTTGGTGAAATGGTCCTTATCACAGTATCTAGAGTTGGTCAGACAACTCAGTGGTAATACCATGAACACCATAGCAGCTGAGCTCTCGGTATTCAGGAACTCCTCGAACCGTTTCATCATCTGTCCACGGCCCTCTGGAGTAGGCACAAAGTTCAAGACCAAGGAACACGAGATCAAGTCAAACTGCTCTGAAGGTGATTTGGGGGTTGGTCTTTCCATGAAGTCCTATTTCAGGATACCTGGTTCGTTCGAGTTGAGGTCAATCCCTGTGGTCTTTGCGTATTTACGGATAACGTTCTTCGTAGAGAGACATCCAATCTCCAATGCCGTCATTTCACCTTTGTAACTCTTGAGCTCTGGGACGTTGTCGAATAGCCATTTGGAGGAGTCTGAACCTCTTTTAGTCTCTTGACCATCCAATGATGCAATTTGGTACTTGGCGAGTCCACCATTCTCCACAATCTCGTACTCAATCTTTCGTAGAAGTGTCATCATCCTGTTGATGTCTGTCTCGTTTCCTACACTCAACAGTTCTTTCTCTGATGGTATCTCCGTAGCTTTGGGCTGCGTTTGGAACTGCTTGATGTTATCATCATTGATTGTCGTCTGGAAGTGATCACTTAGCTTCTTGTGGAGTACATCTCTCTTGTTTATCAGGAGGTGATACCTTCTGATGATCTTTCTTGTGTGTTGTGGTTTGATTGATGGCTTCGTATATGTCTTTCCTGTGATGGACTTGGATCTCCGTAGGAATTTGGAAGTTGTTCGTGTCATTATCGTGATAGAGTCTGGAATACTTGGGGGTACTATATGATTTATCTTCTGTATCCCTGTCGAATCGAAGAGTAGTGATGTTCCTCTTTGAATCCAAGATGATGGAGAAAAAACCTGGTCTGCCATTTCACCACGGGTACGCGATGAGCTGCACCAAAAAATTTCTGAGGTACGATTAGAGAAGCATTGAAGGGATCATCCCATAAATACGGCCTTGGAATATAGCTAAAGACCCCATCAAACCCCTACGATATGGTGGAAAAGAACTTGAAGAAACATTTCATTGAATGCAAAAAGGCCGCGTTGAAAGGCCGTGTCGCCAAACCTTCCAAGAAGAAGTCTACACCATCATCAAAGAAGAAGGCCTCAACTGCCACATCCAACCCAAAGAAAGTTGCAGAAGCCGCTGAACTGAAATGGAAGTCAGTGGATATCCCAGATACACTCGATGACTTTGGTGGCTTCTACGGCTTGGAGGAGATCGACGGCGTTGGTGTGGAATACATCGACGGAAAGCCACAGTTTGTCGTTAAGGACTCTTCTAAAGTCAAGCAGAGTGGTGAAGAAGACGAAGATCAAGAAGACGACGATGTGGAGATGAAGGATGCACAACAAGATCAAGAACAAGATCAAGAACAAGATCAAGAAGCACAGGAAGAAGAACCAGATAAGGAAGAGTCGAAAGAGGAGGAGAAACCAAAGAAGAAGGTCAAGCCAGCCAGGATTCAAGAACAGGAAAAGATGCTCGAATCATCAATCAAAGAAACAAAGGGCCTGAACTTCGCCGACATCGACCTTCCAGAAGAGGAAGCCGACTTGCCAGAGTGGTCTAGTATCAACTTGTCTGCTTACACACTCCAGGGACTCTCACTCTTGGGATTCAAGGCACCAACACCTATCCAGAAGCAAACAATTCCACTGTGTCTAGAAGGTGAAGACATCATCGGTAAGGCCTCCACCGGTTCCGGTAAGACACTGGCATATGGAATCCCTATCTTGGAGAAACTCGTGGCCAACCCAGACACAGTGTCACCTGCAGGTATCATTTTCACACCAACGAGAGAGTTGGCTCACCAAGTGGTGGACCATTTGAACAAGATCTCCAAGTACTTCCCATTCACACAGAGTTCCATTCTCAGTTTGACCGGTGGTTTGTCCATTCAGAAGCAGGAAAGATTGCTCAGGTATCCTGGTTCTGGTCAGATCGTCGTTGCCACACCTGGTAGATTCCTGGAGTTGGTGCAGAAGAACAAGGACATCGCAAAGAGATTCGGTAACTTGGACATCCTCGTGCTCGACGAGGCCGACAGACTGTTGCAGGATGGACACTTTGACGAGTTTGAGCAGATCATCAAGCTCTTGACCAGTGCTAGAACCAAACAGGGAAGATGGCAGTCGTTGATTTTCTCTGCTACATTCGCCAGAGAACTCTTCTCCAAGTTGGCCAACAAGGGTTACAAGCCAAAGGCCAAGGGCGAGACAGCAGAGGATGCCAACAACGAGATCATCAAGATGCTACACGAGAAGATCCGTTTCAAGTCCAAGCCAAAGTTCATCGATTTGAATCCTAATGGTAAGCTCTCATCGGATATCACTGAGGCACTTGTGGAGTGTTTGCCTGCTGAGAGAGACCTGTTCTTGTACTACTTCCTCCTGATGTATCCAGGAACCACACTGGTGTTCACCAACGCCATCGACTCGGTGAAGAGACTCGTGCCGTTCCTCAACTCTTTGAAGATCGAGACATTTGCCATCCACTCCAACATGATCCAGAAACAGCGTCTCAAATCCATTGAGCGTTTCAAAGAGGCATCTGCTAAGAATGTTGGTGTGAATAAATCCACGGTGTTGATCGCCTCTGACGTTGCCGCTAGAGGTTTGGATATCCCAGGAATCCAACACGTCGTGCACTACCATTTACCAAGAAGTGCAGATGTGTACATTCACAGATCTGGTAGAACAGCCAGAAGCGGTAACGAAGGTGTCTCTGTGATGATTTGTTCGCCACAGGAGGCTGCTGGTCCTTTGAGAAACTTGAGAAAGACTCTGTCCAGTGACAAGACCAAATTCAAGGGTAAAGCCACGAGAAAATGGACCAAGGACGTACAGAGACTCCCTATTGAGTCTGATATCCTGTCGCAGTTGAGGGAAAGAGCCACATTGGCTAGTGAGTTGGCTGACAACGAGGTGAGTACCAAGTCGCTGAGTAAAGAGGACACATGGATGAAGCAGGCCGCGGATGACTTGGGAATCGATTTGAGTGACTCTGAGACCCGTGTGGATGTGTTCTTACAGAAGAACCGTAACAAGAAGGAGAACAAGCAGCTGGATAAGCAAGAAGCTGCTGCTAAGAAGTGGCAATTGCAACAGCTGCTTCAGAAGCCAGTGAGAAAGGATCTGAGAAGAAGTTACCTCACTGGTGGATTGCAGAACTTGGCAGACTCCATCATCAAGGGTGTTGGTCACGGCAACATCATCGGACACGACAAAGTGGATGCCCTGGAACAGCTGAAGAAGAAGGGTAAGAAAGTCGCTGCTGTTGAAGCCGCTGAGAAGAAAGCCAGAGCCGCTGAAGACGCCGAGTTGGCCAAAGCCGGCATTTGAGATGTAAATAACGAATAGATTACAGTTTCATATCCGCTAACATTGCCTCGAGTTCCTCCTCTTCTCTGCGTAGCATCTCCTCCAGTTCACGCTGGTATGGATCATCATCGTCGTCCTCCACGTCAAGCTCCTCCAACTTGGGCGCCATCTACTCTGCCTCTGCAGCCAGTCGTTGTTGCTCCTCCTTAGCAGCTTGTAGTAAGACCAGTTTCTCCATCTCTTCGTGGCCTCCTCTTCTGTTCATCTGCTCGGTGTCTCTCCGTTGTTGGCGTTGCCTCTTGTCGAAGGGAACGCAATGACGTGTCCTGAGCGTGTACTTCTCCCCCAGTGCTCGTGATTGTGGCTGATTGTTGTATCGCCTTGTAGGTGATGACATGGGATTCTTCATCTCCTGTTGTCTTCTCTAGGCTCTTCTGTTCACTTTTGCGATGAGATCTCCATCGTGTTCGTCGCTGTCGGATGAGGAGAAAGAAGGCGGTGATGATGGAGGCGGAAGCCGTGACGCCTCATTCCGCAGTGGAGAACTGTTCATGTTGGTGGGCGAATTGTAGTACAATTGATTCTATTTAGTGTGAAGTGCTTAAATTCGTAGACGAGAAGAAGTGTAAGAAACTAAAGTGTACGTTTTCTGCGCCATCAACGCGTCGCATACACAGTGCCAATATGTTATTATGTAATCAGGCCCCACACCCTAGTACTTATACTAGACCTTTACTGCCCCCTCAACATCTCCTCAATGGCACTCAAGGACTCAATGTCGATCTCAGGCAAACTGAAACCGGAGAAGTCAAAGTCCAGCTTGTTCTTATCGATCCAATCACACCCAGTGTCGCTTTCCGGGGTGGCAACTGTGGGGTCATCTGTATCAGCATCAGCAGCAGGGGAGATCGAATCCGAGACAGACAATGGACCTGACGGTGTAATATTCTGGGAGCTGTTCTCCAATATACCGAATGGTCCGAGATCAAGAGCTCCATTGATATATCCTGACGTGTTGGTGGTTTGTGTGGATCCCTCAGTGTGCGCTGTCTTCCCGTCAAACAAGTCCTTGAAACTCTTTGGAATCTTGCGATACACTTCTGGCACCAATTTCTTCAATGTGTCCACGAGATGGTTGGCAATCTTGGATGAGAGATAGAAGTGTCTGGAGATTTGGTGGATACCGGACAGTTCAAGCTTGATGTACTCCTCGTATATGTTGGCGTCGTTCGGGTCGTACTGTTGCTGTTGTTGTTGTTCTGATGCTGAGTTCTGTGAGATCTGAGTAATCCACAAGTAAGCTGACAGATGTACCAGACCTGCAAATGCCAACGAACACGCGTTCAATGGGGTCCTTTGCAGAACCGTAACGGGGTTTGTGTCTATCAGCGTCTTTGCAATGGAGTTTGCGGCATCAATCGTCTTGCGTGTCTCGATGATCTTTCGAGAGTTGATCAAGTCCTTCTCGTTAGGCAAGTCCTGACACTTCTCATCTCCCAACAGCCCAGCTGATCTCAGGTTTCTAGGGACATCTGACCGCCAAAGGAAAGAAAGAGGTCTGTGAGTGAAGATCTTCGCGTAGTTGAGCATGATGATTGCCTGCTGGATGCCTTCGTTGACGACACCTTGTTCGTTGATGAGATACGGGATCTTGTAGAAGTCAGGGTTGGACAGCTTCAGCTCCCAGTTGGATAAAGAGGCTGTCAGCTTAGTGTACTGGTGGCCAATGGACATCTTCGAGAACAGGAAGTTGTTGAGCTTCACAGACTCATCCACAAGCTTTGAGCAACACGACCTTGTCTCATAGTCAAACTCACTTCTTGGTGGGTTCACTGGGTAATTAACGAAGCATTTGGATTGAGCTAACGTCGACAAGGACTTACCATCAGCACACCCAATGATGATATCGAGGAAAAATACCTCCCAGAAACACCGTCTACCACAATCACGAAGTACAGTCTCTGGCACATTGCGTACCCTTGCACTGTTCCAGAAGTTGATGTTCATCTCCCCACTGCTCTTCTCCTTTGTTGGCTATCCAAAGTTGCCGTTAATGTCCTCCCCATCAAACGTATCAGCATCCAAGTTGTTCACGTCAAGCTGGAAGGCCAAATCAATAGCCTCTTTCCTCAGTGTAGTACTGAGATCGTGCAATGCAGAGACATGACACACAAGCGATAACAGTATCAGCGTCTGCAAGGACACAACATCCCTTGATCCCTGGTGGACATAATCCGTGATCTCAATAGCAGCGTCGAACACAGTGTTGATGTTTCGGGAGTACTTTGTTGTCGTGTAGCCGTCTCCAATGATCTTCATGACAGCAAGAAGCTCGTTTGGATGTCCAGTCTATTGCAAGAAGGACTCAATGGTATCTCTGCCCGGGAGTAGCGGATGAGCCCTGTGGAAACTCGTGTAGTAGTTGTTGATGATTTGATCCACATCTTGTAGATGTTTCATGATCTCCACTCTTTCTCCGATAGCTGCCAGTTTGTTGATCTCAATACCAACACTGGACTTCCCAGATTTGGAGGAGGCACATGGCAGTTGTGTTAAAGACCCATCGTTCAAGAACCCACACGTAGAGCTGTTATGACCATTGGGACATGCCCCACCTGTGCTAGTACATGGAAGTGCAGATGTCTCAATGTCTCCAGGGTGTACTTTCTTCGTGGCATGTGCCTCGTCTGTACTTTTAGTTGTCTGTGCTCTCTTGACACCTTTCCTCCGTGAACCACCTCTGTTACTCTTGACATAGGAACACGTCTTCCCCTGTTTGGCACATCTGTTACACTGTGGTAATGTTCCGTCACACTTCAGGTGGCGTTGTCGACATTCTAGACATGCTCGTGAGACGTGTTTGGCATTTGGTTTGGCTGTGGAGAATACTGTTGTTGATGCACTGGAGACGTTGGTGTCTGGTGCCATATTGGAGTAAACTGTTGTGGCTGTTTCTGCGATGATGACGAAGTCACTAAAGGTAAATTGGTTATGGAAACTATCAGAGATCAACTGAAGATATGATTCACAACTTGAACCATCAAATCATCACTAAGCATAGTAACTAACTGATGACTAGCCAAAGAGCAATTTCAAACCCCGAAGTACTCTCATCTAAACTGGTACGGACACGACTTCTGGCCGCAAAAAAATTAAAAATAACATCTTCCCCGCCAGGACTCGAACCTGGAATCTTCTGGTTTCAGAAGTAACTACTTAAATCGTAGCCAGACGCCGTGACCATTGGGCCACGAGGAACAGATGCTTCTTGGTTAGAACGCTGTCTTTGTGCATCAGAGTTATTCTTCCGCGAATACTTCCTGATTCGGAATACCCCGCTTTCAGATCTTCCCTTCGCTCAACAAATCTAAACGAGGTGCTCCATCAGATGTTGTACAAAAGTTTACAGACAAAGACTTCTGTAATAGAAGCGGGGAATGTGATAAGGAATATCCGGTATATATGCTGGCGCTTCCACTTTTCATTCAGGAGCTCTTGAATCTTGCCTCAGAGCTCTCCCAGATCGCTGAAATAGAGAACAGCTTATTTGAGCTCCTCGTTTACCCCTTAACGCTACACGCTACGAGCTACCTCCCTCGAGCCGGCGCGTCTTCCTTAATTAAACTACTTGAAACGTCAGTACTCATCAAGCTTCAAGGCCCAGGCAACACACGGAGGTGTACCAAACCTAATCTCATCGGGTTCTCGTCTAATTCCATTCCGGTATACAACCTTCAACAAACTCACAGGTACCGTGCGCGCTGATCACTTCGACTTCTTCCCTTGATCAGGACTGTATCAGAGACTAGGTCATCAATCTTCACCAAGCCCGTTCTCAAGATATATTGAAGAATGCTTTTCCACCCCATCAACTTCATATCCAACACCATTCATGTCATGAATCCAGAAGTTGGCTCTCTCTGTGATTCTCCCTTGCCAGCTGGGCTGAGAAACAACTTCATAATCGCAGAAGACATCAGCTCTCTGTCAATCTCAGGCTTGAATATTGGGTATCACAATAATATAATGGACCGATCATCTTCAGGAACTACACTGTCATCAGAGCTGGTGGTAGATCCTCCATACACTTCATCCTCCACGGCAAACCCTTCTATCGATCAGTGCAGTCGGGGTAAGGATCACAATTGGTTGTTAGTGATGGTTAATGACTCTTGAGTATCAATCTCCTCGGTTTGTTAGATGTCTTTGTTCATTGTCCATCTCTTTGTGTTCTACTGGTCTGAACATGCAAAGGATCCTTCAATTCATCAGATCAAATATGACTACGTCAAGAGGAGCAGCGCCAGCTCTATCATGATGATATTGAGATTCTAGCTTGGATCAGTGTCGTGTGAGACCTCGCGGTCGACGTGATGTCTGCGCTATTTTTGAAAGCGTGATCGAAAGTAATATTGCGCATTGAACATCTGTCATCAAAGATCAACATACCTTCTTATAGTTAATCTGTCTTAGCCAAGACATTCAAATGGAGAGTACAATGTTCCAACTTTTTTAATAGTTTCCTTTCGTGCTTAACCCCCTTGCGCTATACCGGCTTCAGATCTCCGAAGCAAAAATAGACTTCGGATATCGGTAACCCACTTCCGCGTTTGTGTCAAGGATGCCATCTGGGGTGTTGCTCCGCCTCAGCCGGAAATTTCGAGATCGTATAAGACTCGATGGCCCTGCTTTTTTAGCAACACTAATCTGACCTTTCAGTACTGGAACATACACATCAAGACAACCTGAAACTCGATTCACGATCTCACAACTCAAAACACCACAGATATTGACACCGTCATGAACACTTCAATATCCCAGGAAAAGATGTCCGCAGTTGTCACCGAGGTGACAGTAGCCGCCGAGATACACGATGACGAAGAATCTTCTACACATTCCACAAGCAAAGACATGTCCAATGGCACCTTAAAGACGCTTTCATTTTGGGCGCTTGTCGCATTGATCATCACTATGGACTTTCTGGTGGCTCCAGACATTGTGTACGGTACCCTTTTATCATCTGCTACCGCCAACTTCATCGGTATGACCTTCATGGCGTACCACATCGCATTTGAGTGTGTCGTTGTTGCATACTTCAACTCCATTGTTCTTCTGATTATCCAGGTGGTTTCCTTCTACCAAGTCACACGCTTCAGTAAGGATCTTCTCTCTCAGTCCAGCAGACTCTTGTCAGGAGAATAGGAGAGCTTGAAGGCACAGTTGAAGGACGCCAACATCTCCTTGTCGTTTGGAATTGTGATTGCTGTCTTACTTTGTTGCACATTTGTTCTCTTGTCCATCATCCACTGCAGAAACAACGAGCACAAGAGAATGTACGACAGAGACGTTGAGCAGGCTGGCAAGTACGTTGAAGTCGAGGCTTGAAGAACCTCCGGTCACTTGAGTCGTCCCTGCATGTCTCTTTTGATCATGTTTGAGCTGAGTAAGGGGAACATCAGTTTCATGGAGAAAGGATATCATACTAAGCAGGTCTCAGTGTGTGCATTAATTACAGTCATCAAAGTACCTTCAACTCATAATATAATCGATCTCGTACTTCACCTCTATCAAAAGTCGACTCATTTGCAAATATATATTGTTGAACAACCCCCATTGATCCACCATATCTTCTACAATATTCAGATCGACATGTGTTTTTTCCGCAGTAGTCTTGCCTAGCTCATCGTATATATATAGTTCTCACTTGAAATTATGTCTTCATGGTATAAACATGTAGAATCTATTGGATTCCCTTCCATGCACCATGCACTAGTCTCGTTATCAGGTTTTGATCTGTTCAAACTTCAACTAAATGCAGAGGTTTTCCACCGGTCGATGACTATCGGTCCAAGAGCCCTACGTGCACTCAACTGCCAATATGATCTCGGGCGTACAGCCCGATTGAGACGGACCTCCGAATTCGATGTTGTCTCGGGAGCTGAAATTTGAAGACCCTATCGTATAACCGAAGTAGTCGACTTGGGAGAGATAAGGAAAAAGCTATCCTGAAGTTCAATCTTGCTGGTATCGCCATCCCCTCTATCGAATGGTTTTCTACGGTGGACTGTCTTATCGTGAACCGTAGCTAACTGTCAACAGTCAGACTGGCAACCTGTCTCCACTACTAACTACGATAAGCTTCGGCTGTATCAGAAAAGTCCGAAGACCGCTTAGCTCCGCCTTTTCCAGTCCATATACGGTAAGTCTCAGCTGTAATATCGAGCGCGCCGCAGGGCTCTCCAAATCGGATATTCAACCCTGTCTATAAATGCTCGCTATCTCCCACGGGTCCTCGACTACAGCTTGATACGCAAATAGGGGTCTTCGCTTCTATATCCATTCCCTACACCAATCATCAGCCATGGATTTCATGTTCCCAAAGGCCAAGGCCTACGAGCCTACTTTTGCTGAGGTTGTCGCTAACCGCTCAAAGAACCGCAAGTTCTCCACTTTCATCGACATCGACCTTCCAAAGGACATCGAGAAGCATCCAAACCCAATCCCATTGGGCGGTGGTTGTCCAGATGAAGGTTTCTTCCCAATTGAGTCCATCCACATGAACTTGATTGATGAGCCATTCCAGCACTTATCCTACACCGAGCGTTCCAAGGCAACCAATGACTTCGACATCAACGCCGAGGAGGTCGTCAACAAGATCAACGATTCTCACACTTCTCACACATACCGTTATCCACTTAAGGACGGCCAGATCTCATTGCACCAAGGTTTGCAGTACTCTGGTCCTAATGGGTTCCCACCACTCGTCAAGTTCTCCAAGGACCTTGTCACTAGACTCCACAAACCAGCATATGACGACTATGATGTGTTGATGGCCAATGGATCCGGTGATTCTCTTTTCAAGGTATGCGATCTCTTGTGTGAGGATGGTGGCTCTATCTTGGTTGAAGAGTTCACATTCACCGTTTTCAACACCACAGCTGCCAACTACAACTGTGAGCCTATCCCAGTCAAGCTCAACATTAGAGAAGGCGATGAGCCGGGCATTGATACAGAGTACTTGGATGACTTACTCACTAACTGGTCAGAGGGTCCATACAAACACTTGAAGAAGCCAACTGCATTGTACACCATTCCAACTGGTCAGAACCCAACAGGTTTGACTCAGTCTCTCAATGTGAGAAAGAAAGTTTACGCATTGGCAGAGAAGCACAACTTTGTCATCATCGAGGATGATCCATATGGATACTTGGTCCTACCTAAGTACGGCACTAAGAACATCTATGAGGCTCCTGACTTCGAGATTGATCAGTATGCCAAGTCCTTGACCCCATCTTACTTGACCATTGACACATCCGGCAGAGTCATCAGATTGGACACATACTCCAAGCTCTTCTCTCCAGGTTTGAGACTGTCATTCATGACCATGAACCCATACTTCATGCTTAAGATGACGACCCACACTTGTGTCACCACCAGAGCTCCATCTGGTGTATCTCAGATTGTCCTCAACAACATCATCCAGGACTGGGGTGGGGTTGATGGTTGGCTCAAATGGTCTGCCAAGGTAGCCAAGCACTATACCATTAGACGTGACATCTTCCTTGATGAGGTGTATGCTTCTGAAAGTAACAAGAAGGGTCAACTCAGTATTGTTGAACCAGATGCAGGTATGTTCATCATCATCTACCTCAACATCGAGGACAAGGTGAAGAACCCAGCAGATTATGAGAAAGTACTCAAGCAGGCTAAGTACAAGTATCTCAAGTATGGTGCTGATGTTGTTTTCGGTAACAGAATGACCACCGATTTGTCCTTCGAATCTACCATGGTGAAATCTCACTTCATCAGACTCACCATCGCTGCTGCTCACACTGATGAGATTCTCAGAGAAGGTGTTAAGAGATTCTGCGATGCCACCAATGAGTTCTTCGAGGAATTGAATGCTGGTAAGTACGATGAGTTATTGAGTAACTGATCCAATACAAAAGTGTGATATACTTTATATGGTTAGTGTTGAGCGCTTGTAGTCGTAGTGAGATACCGAACTCTAGTGCCAAGTCTGATAAGCGATGTGTAGCTGTAGGTGAGGATTTTCCATGCCCTCCTCTACATCACGTGCTGATCCTGAACAGGTCTGGCAGTCACGGGTGTTTTGGAACACTGAAGGTGAAAAATTACGCGGGCGATGGCCAGCTAGTGCTCACGAATTCGCGGAAAGCCCACCACCGCTATAGACAGCTGAAGCTCCACGGGTATGGACTCTGGAGATTCGCGAAAGGAATCGCAGCGGCCAACGTATCGTGCGAAACGGTAGGGGCCGCAAACCTTTGATGAAAAAGTTAGTAAAAGTTCAAGGCGACCGACCAGTAACGCACATAGCATAACAGCAGAAGAGAGGTGCTTCAACCAACAAACAAGTAAGTGGAGTCAAAGGGTACACATAATGTTGAAATCACCGGATCAAACCTCTCCTTCATGGATATACCAAATCATTACTCCGACATGAATGTGTGTCAATCGAAGAAGACATCAAGAAGAACCATCACTATCCCGCAAACCATTGAGGATTTGAAAATTCAGAAAAGGCACCTATAACGCTACAGACTACAACCAAAATTGCTCCAGATATATCGAATCTATCATTGTTGAATCTAGTTTGAAGTTCGAACCCAAAGAGAACTGAAGATCCGGGGTGAACTTATGACCCTACACAATTTCTGGAAATGTCGAAGAACGTGTACTAACATCTGACAACAGAAATGTCTAAGTCTAAGAACCACACAGCCCACAACCAGACCAGAAAGGCTCACAGAAACGGTATCAAGAAGCCACAGACCCACAAGTACCCATCCTTGAAGGGTGTCGACGCTAAGTTCAGACGTAACCACAAGTACGCTCTTCACGGTACTGCCAAGGCTTTGGCTGCTGCTCGTGCTGAGAAGAAGTAAATCATATTTACTCTCTAAACACTCGGTATGATGAAACGATGCTTAACAGACGAAACTTTTGGTTGTTGACGCATGTATTTGGGTTTTCTAGTTCTATCAAATTGTAAATTTAAATTATGTTGAGGCAATCATCTTGTACAAGGGCTTTTGATGTTGGTTCTATCATAGCTACAGGTCAATGTACTGCATTCATGTAAGTGTGATCGTAGGCGTGATGGATTCATAGTAGTAGATGGAAAGATGAGGTAGCTCAAAAGATGATGTAGCTTATCAGTACTGCGGAGCAATTCTGCCTCAAGGAAGCGCTACTAGCTAATGAAAACCCCCATATTGTCTTTGCACTCTTCACCAGGAAGACATGGAGTTGCGTAATGATGGTGTCAATGATCCTCATGATGAGTTCATATATCTCCTCCGCTCAGCTCATGATGAATAGTTGATTCATGATATTGTTAAATGCAATGCTCATTTGTTTTTGTTTACCTTTCGGAAGTTGATTTTGTGGCATAATTCATGCTTGGTGATAGCCGCTAAGAAACAGAAATTTATAACTTTATATTATCTCATCCACTGTCTATCTAGACAATATCAATCAAGAACGTATCTCCACTGCCAACCGCTTTGTCAAAAACACTCACTCTCCCGAGCAACATGTCAGAAACTGAACAACTCGAGGCTCCAGTTGTCTCAACCCCAGACGCCCCCCTTTCCCCAGTTACCAACACGGACCAACAAGCTGCCGCCCAGGTCACCAACCCCAACTCTTCCAGACTTTACGTCAGAAATGTCAGCTTTTCAACTACAGAGAAGGACTTCTATGACATCTTGAAGGAGTTCGATGTGTAAGACTATACCCCTCTTAAATTTGACTCAGATGATCCAGATGATCCTTCGGCTCCGCTCGCATACTAACAACTATGACCATAGTGTCTCCGTATTGGTTCCATGTCACACCGTTAGAGGTTTCAGACACCCGAAATAGAAATCATTGGGAATAGCATACATCGACTTTGCATCCCCAGAGGAGGCTGAACGTGCTTTGGAAGAACTCAATGGATAGAAGTTGGACCGCCGTGATCTCAGGGTCAAACACTTTGTTCCGTATCAGCCAGGTGTCATTCGCAAAGACACCACTCCCGCTCCTGCCACTGTTCCATCTGACCAGAAACTTGATAATCTGGAGAAGTCCACGAGTACTGAGAATCTTCAACCAATTGTTTCCTCGACTAATGTTGATGAAGTTGCTGAATCTAACGGAGATGGAGACGATGAAGTATCTACAAAGTCTGAGGAGTCCAAAGAACCTGTCTCTAAGGATACCGTTTACATCCCGTTCCTTCCATCTTCGGTCACTGATGGAGATATCCGTGCCTACTTCCATTCCTATGCACCAAGGGAGGTTTACATCTTCAAGAGCCGCTATCCAAAGTCACGTTTCTTCCATCGACGCTCGGTTTCTGCCTTGGTAACTTTGAGTCAAGATGATGGACTTTCCCTTGCTCTTGAAGAACTCAAGAAGGTCAAATTCATGGGCAAAAAGATTCTTTTGAAGGCTGCGTATCTTTCCAAGATTGAAGATGTGAAGAAAGCTGCACTGGCTCAACAGGTCAATATGGTCAAGGTTGGAACTTCTGTTGATGATGATCAGACTGAAGACGACGTGGACGCCGGTCAAAGAAGTCCAGGAGATCCTCAATCTACAGAAGGTGAAGGTTCCAAGAATAAGCCTGAAGATGCTGAACAGGTTGAGAATACTGGGGCTGTCGATGAGCAAGCTGGACGTGAATCTGGAACCGTGGATAATATTGGTGAGCAACAAGCCCAGTAATCCTGAATTATATACCGGTTGACTGAGGATTGTGATTCAAAGATCTAATGGTTCTTGCATCTTTGATTGATGGACCTTCGACACTATGATAAAACGATTCCCATTCAATAAATTTAGTTGATGCTTATGAATAGATTTTGCTACTTTTTAAAGGTCAATCACAACTTAACAATAGTTCAAATTGACCCCACAAACAGCCCCTAGATAATAGCCACTAGGGGGGACATCATATGCAGGCTTTCTTATTGACACGGCGAGAACTACTACAGATATCTTCTCCTCGGATCTGGTAACTGGTTGCAGCTGGGAGCTGGCCAGAGCTGAGAGTTCAGACAGTTGTAGCGTGCTACAAAGTACTCGCAGTCGGTAAATTTCTTAGTGCGCGAAGACCACCTTGGTGTTGTGATGTGTAGATAAAAGCAGTCCCGCACTGAGAGGTTCGCGCTGAAGAGTGAGGAATGGGTCCCACAAAAAGGTTACGCAGCACTGTGCTGGAAAACAATTTGCATCGGGCGCGCGCGCACACTGACAGTGGAGAGTTGATGAAAACTTGAAAAAGTGTTTGTACAACAGCTTCTAGACACACGCAGGAGTTGGAGAAATAAAAGCAACCAACTAATCAACAATGGGTACGTCCTAATGGAGTTCAACAGGGAGAAAACTGAGGAGAGCATCATGTGGATTTTCAATATCACCAGTACCGATAGCCTACCAAATGAGTGGAGACAGAGTGTATGGAAAAGTCTTATACCCAGATATGGAGATGAAGGTCAAACATACAGTGCTATCACATACACACAAACGAAGGAGAAGAGAGCTATTCACCGGGTTTTCTGTATCACACTGCTCTCTAGTTAGAGCTTGGAATATTCTCGATGAGACCCATGCCATGGCCCGCACACAGTAACTTGACCAACCCTTATACTATACCGTTTTCTTTCATCCAACTACAGTACTACGATGCACTCCCAATATGTTTTCTCATCCACAAGCTTCAAAGACCGCAAGTACTAACAAATATCACCACAGGTAGAGTTATTCGTAACCAGAGAAAGGGTGCTGGTTCTATCTTCACCTCTCACACCAGATTGAGACAGGGTGCTGCCAAGCTCAGAACCTTGGACTACGCTGAGCGTCACGGTTACATCCGTGGTGTTGTCAAGCAGATTGTCCACGATGCTGGTAGAGGTGCTCCATTGGCCAAGGTTGTCTTCCGTGACCCATACAGATACAAATTGCGTGAGGAGACCTTCATCGCCAACGAGGGTGTCTACACCGGTCAGTTCATCTACGCTGGTAAGAAGGCCTCTTTGAACGTCGGTAACATCTTGCCATTGGGTGCTGTCCCAGAGGGTACCATCGTTTCCAACGTTGAGGAGAAGCCAGGTGACAGAGGTGCTCTTGGTAGAACCTCTGGTAACTACGTTATCGTCATTGGTCACAACCCAGATGAGAACAAGACCAGAGTCAAGCTCCCATCCGGTGCTAAGAAGATCATCTCTTCCGACGCCAGAGGTGTTATTGGTGTTGTTGCCGGTGGTGGTCGTGTTGACAAGCCATTGCTTAAGGCTGGTCGTGCCTTCCACAAGTACAGAGTCAAGAGAAACTCTTGGCCAAAGACTCGTGGTGTTGCTATGAACCCAGTTGATCACCCACACGGTGGTGGTAACCACCAGCATATTGGTAAGGCTTCTACCATCTCCAGAGGTGCTGTTCCAGGTCAGAAGGCTGGTCTTATTGCCGCCAGAAGAACTGGTTTGTTGCGTGGTACTCAGAAGACCCAGGATTAAATACTTTGATATGGTTAATGTCTCTTTGGGTTTTGTGTGTTTCTTTGCAAATAAATCATTTATAATGTACTGTTAGTGGAAATGTGGTTTCTAGAAGAGTGTAGTAGAGATTTGGTATGTACAGTTTTGCTGCTATTCAGAGCACAGTGACTTCTGGCTCCTCGTCGTCCATTGGCAACTGAGGAGCAGCAGCACCGTGGAAGAGGAAGTCAAGTTTGGTGCCCTTGTAGAGAGTAGCAGCAAGCAAAAGGGCATTGAAGAGTGCCAAAATCACGAATGGAGAGCCGGCCCAGAAGTCAGCAGCAAACCCACCAACCTTGGAGATGATCAGGATACCCATACCTCCACAGAAGCCAAACACACCAGAAATGGCACCGTTGTGTTCACGCTGCTTATCGGTGACGAGGGATGTGGAGGTGATGATGCTTCCAATCATCGCAACACCAAAGATGATACTGTAGAGGTAGATGATGGAGGACTTTGGATCACCGGTGATGGCATAGCCCAAGGAGGAGATGATACCACACACAGATGTAGTGAGAAGACCAACCTTACGACCATATCTGTCAGCGAGCACACCAAACACTGGGGCAAAGCACAAGGACACCGTGTGGATGATACCGGTGAGGATAGCAGCCTGGACGTAGGCCTCTCTGCAAGAGCTTCTGTCGGTGGAGTCGCACAATCCGCTCTTCATGTAGTAACTGTTAACATACAACGGGATGAACACGGAGATGGTGACAGTGGTGGAACGAGCAACAAACCCAGCGAGGTAGGCAAGCGCAATCTTCTTGTTTTTGGCCTCTGCAAAGCCAAGTTTGAGGAGCTCCAAGTACGACTTCTCAATGCGGGCAACACCATCGTGCTCTTCCTCCTCCAGCTCTTCCAAAACCTCATCGTATGGAGAGAGGTATCTAGACAAGATAGGGATTCTGACTCTCTTTGGACAGAACAGACCGTAAGCCAAGAACGCAGAAGAGAACAGTGCGATGGTGCCGATGACATAGTAAGAATGCTTCAAGGCCTGTGCCGGAGGTTCCGTGGCACCAAACTTGTTAGGCAATGGGATGTAGAAGGCAGCTGCAAAGACGGCACCACTTCCCGAGGCCATGCCAATCACAGAAGTGAGCTTACCGTTTCTCTTTGGTTTGGCGTTGGAGGTCCCCAGGGAATCGACCGATGCATCGTCAAAGGTCTCGGTGCTGTTGACAGCCTCGTTGAGGGCCTCGTCGTCTGGCAAAGGTGCAGGTCCCCATCTCAACAACGAGCTCAGCTCAAACCCTGACGCACTCATCTCAGCAAGCATCGCGGTCATCATCGAGGCGGCTGAGGTGGCACCAACACTGAAGAGCAGTCTCACGAGAAGGAGATCCGGGTACACGTGCTTGGCCGTGGTGTAGATGAAGAAGGCACATCCAATGATGAAGATACCGAAGATGTTGATGTACTTGGCGCCGATCTTGTCACTCAGAGCACCGAGAAATGGCGCAATGGCCATCGACAGAATCTCATCGGCAACACCAAGAGTACCAATGTAGTCACCCAGCTTGGTGGAGATACCGAGCACGTCTGTGAGGAAGAAGGACTGTGTGGAGGTCAAGAACACCACGAAGGAGATGGAGGAGAAACACGCGAACGTGAATGCCACGAAGTTGAGCTTCGTGTACGGCTTCGAGTACGCCATTGTAGGTGTATTGTGTATTGTGTGTCCCGTAATTGGTGTCTTCTGTCCTCCTGTTCTCCACTGGCTCACCAGTATAAGTGGATGCTGAAAATTATCTTTTCCATCTGCTGCAGTACGTCTACCAAGGCTTGTATGCTTCCAAGTTCCGGGTTAATTCGGGCTGTGATGATTTACCCGAAGCCGGAGACTTTAACCGGGGCAACCGCACAAACATCACTACACCAACTTGTCCAGCGTGTGGATGTGTGGATAGCGGCGCGTAAAACGTAAACAAAAACAAATACAACAGAGATCAACTTCCTCCTTCTCTCACTAGCACTATCTAGAGATCCGGTGAATATCTCCCTCGCATCACCTGTCCACCTCCAAAGATGCACGTCGAGGAACTCATCATCGACGGCTTCAAGTCGTACGCGACCAGAACGGTCATCTCAGGGTGGGACCCTCAGTTCAACGCCATCACCGGTCTCAACGGTTCCGGTAAATCCAACATCCTCGATGCCATCTGCTTTGTGTTGGGTATCTCCTCCATGACCACAGTGAGAGCCTCCAACTTGCAAGATTTGATCTACAAGAGAGGTCAGGCAGGTGTTACAAAGGCCTCCGTCACCATCGTGTTTGACAACTCTGACTCCTCCAAGTCCCCCATCGGCTTTGAAACTATGCCCAAGATCTCAGTCACCAGACAGATTGTGCTCGGCGGTACGAGTAAGTACCTCATCAACGGTCACAGAGCGCAGCAGCAAGCCGTGTTGCATCTTTTCCAGTCCGTGCAGTTGAACATCAACAACCCAAACTTCTTGATTATGCAAGGTAAGATCACCAAGGTCTTGAACATGAAGCCATCGGAGATCTTGTCCCTGATCGAAGAAGCTGCCGGTACCAAGATGTTCGAAGACAGAAAGGACAAAGCCGAGAAGACAATGGCCAAAAAGGAGACAAAGCTTCAGGAGATCAGGGCATTGTTGGCCGAGGAAATTGAACCTAAGTTGGAGAAGTTGAGAACGGAGAAGCGTACGTTCCTTGAATTCCAACAAACCCAATCCGACTTGGAGAAGCTTTCCAGAGTGGTCAATGCACACGACTATCGTGCCTACTCCGAGAGATTCCAATCTTTGCAACAACAGTACGAGACACAGAAGCACGTGTTGGAAAACGCTTCTTCAGAGGTTGAAAGATTGACTAACGAGATTGCTCATTTGAACCAAGACTTGGAAGAAGTCAAGAAGCAGAAGGAGAAATATGCCAGCAAAGGGAACAAGCTCAAAGAACTCGAGGCCAAGCAGAATGAGATATCAAAGACCTTGACAAGACTGGAAACGTCCAAGTCTCTGAACCAAGAAGCTCTTGGAGACGAACAGAAAAGAAAAGAACGTGTTCTCAAGCAGATCCAGCAACTCGATGCCACCATCAAACAGAAACTCGCCCAACACGAACAACTCGAGGCTCAGTATAACCACTCCAAGAAAACACTTGATGATATGAGATCACAGCACTCCAAGAAGGAAGAGTTGTTATCCACGTTGACCACTGGTATCTCCTCCAAGGGTCAGTCGGGTGGTGGTTATGAAGCTCAGTTACAAGAGGAGAAGTCAAAGCTCTCCACAACCAACGTCACCATTGAGCAGCTGAAATTGAGATCACAGCGTCTCTTACAAGAGAACCAGACCAATGAGCCTAAACTTGCCAGGGCCAAGCAAGAGTACGACGTGTATGTGCAAGAACTGGAACAGTTGAAGCACAAGAAGACGCAATTGGAGTCACAACTTTCCAATCTCGGCTTTGATCCAAATAGAGATAGAGAGTTGAAGGCAAGAGAAGCACAGCTAAACAGAGATCTTCATAGAATTTCTGGTGAGGTGAACTATCTGAAACGTAAAGTGGCTAACTTGGAGTTTACCTACAGCAAACCTTCAGCTGATTTCAACCCTTCGTCTGTTAAAGGTGTCGTCGCTCAGCTTTTCAAAATCCCAGAGGATAAGATGGACACAGCTACTGCTCTTGAAGTCGCTGCAGGTGGTCGTTTGTACAACGTTGTGGTCGACAATGAGGTAACAGGTGCCCAGTTGTTGGAACGTGGACAATTGAGAAGACGTGTGACGATCATCCCTTTGAACAAGATTTCTGCATGGACCTTATCTCAGAAGCAAGTCGATCTTGCTAAGGAGATCTGCCCAGGTAAAGTCGAGCTTGCATTGAACCTCATTGGCTACGAACATGAAGTTGCTAGAGCCATGGAGTTCATCTTTGGTTCCAGATTGGTGTGTCATGATGCTGACACTGCCAAGCAGGTGACTTTCCATCCACAAGTCCGTGCTAGAAGTGTGACCTTACAAGGTGATGTCTACGATCCCGAAGGTACGTTGTCCGGTGGTAGTAGACGTAACAACGGTTCTATATTGGTGAGCATCCAGCAGTACAACAACTTGAACTCACAGATGGAGGGTATGCAAAGGGAGTTGGCTCAAATCCGTGACGAGTTGCGAAAGCAATCTGAGCTTTCCCAACATACAAAGGCCATCCAACAAGATCTCAACCTCACATCTCACAAGATCCAGCTCGCAGAGAAGAACCTACAGAGTAACGTTGCTAGTCAGCTCTTACAGAGATATGAGTCCAACAGTCAAGAAGTGTTGAATCTGAAGCAACAGATTGTTGAGAAGGAGTTACAGGTGAACCAGATCACCGCTGAGATTGCCAAGATTGAAACCGATATGAGAGAGTTCAATAGCAACAAGGGATCCAAGTTGAGGGAACTTGAAAGTGAAGTGAAGCAATTGAGCCAGAAAATCGATCAGCTGTCCTCACAACTGGATCAAAGTGAAGACATTTTCCAGTCCTCTCAGATCGAGATTGAGCAGTTGACCACAGAACTCCAAAGTGCTAGAGATTCGATCTCTGAAAGTGAAGTCACTATCAAGGATCTTACTGAGCAAGCCGGAAAGTTGATGGAGGAGGTTACACAACACGCACAATTGTACGAGACAATCAGCGGTGAAGTTCAGATTGAGAAAGAGAACCAAATGGGTGTGGATGATGAACTTCGTGAGTTAACCAAGGCGTTGAAGGCCAAGCAGCAAGAGATGAATGACTACAAACTCAACTCCCAGAAGTTGGTGCATGAAGTGGAGAAGCTTGAGTCCAACACCAGGTCACTGAAGGGTCATTTGCAAAGTCTTGTTGAAGAGAACAACTGGTTGTCTGATCAGAATATGGTGAATGCAGTTATCAAGGAGTATCCAAACGTGGACATTGGTGATTTGAAGCAACAGATTGCGCACATGCAGGACAAGTTCCAGAAGATGAAGAGAAAAGTCAATGCCAATATCATGAGTATGATCGATAACGTCGAGAAGAAGGAGACGTCGTTGAAGCAGATGATCAAGACGATTGAGAAGGACAAGTCTAAGATCGAGGAGACCATTGAGACGTTGAACGAGTATAAGAGAGAGACTTTGATCAAGACATGGGAGAAAGTCAGTAAGGACTTCGGTCAGATCTTTGGGGACTTGTTGCCAAACTCGTTCTCGAAGCTTGAGCCACCTGAAGGAAAAGACATTACAGAAGGTCTTGAAGTCAAAGTCAGGCTTGGTAATGTGTGGAAGGAGAGTTTAGTGGAGTTGTCTGGTGGTCAGAGATCGCTTATTGCCTTGTCGTTGATTCTTGCCTTATTGCAGTTCAAGCCTGCTCCGATGTACATCTTGGATGAGGTGGATGCTGCCTTGGACTTGTCGCATACACAGAATATCGGACACCTGATCAAGACGAGGTTCAAGGGATCGCAGTTCATCATTGTGTCGTTGAAGGAGGGAATGTTCACCAACGCAAACAGAATCTTCAGAACGAGATTCCAGGATGGTACGTCGGTGGTGAGTATCATGTGAGATGTATTGCTAATTAGTAATGTAAGAGTGTGTTATATATAATATGATCAGTAGACCTCCAAGATGTAACGAGAGTTCTCCTTCATCTCCTCGACTTCTCTGGCAGCGTCGATCTCCACGCCTCTCTCCTTGGCCTCGGTGGCAACGATGTCCTGCAAAGCTGCGGTGACGTCTGGAACTGGCCAGACAGGACCACAGAGGTAGAAGGAACCGTTCTTCTTCACGATGGCGTCCTTCAACTCCGGCAAGGTCTGTCTGATGCGGTCCTGAATGTAGATCTTCTCTGGCTGGTCTCTGGAGAACGCAGCACCGATGTGTGTGATGATACCGGCAGCCTTGTAAGCCTCCCACAACTCACCATACAGGTACTCTTCCTTTCTGTGTCTGGCACCCAAGTACAGATAGATCTCTCCAATCTCCATTCCTTGTTGCTTCTGCCAGACCTTCTCCTCCACAAAGGCCTTGAACGGAGCCAAACCGGTACCCAAACCGGACATGACGATTGGCTGGGTGGAAAGCGGTGGCAGTTTCATCACAGAAGGCTTCACGGAGACAACGAGCTCTGTTCCGATGGCCAGTTGGGACAAGTATCTGGAACACTGACCGAATCTCTTACGCTTACGGGCGTCTTCCCAGTCCACAACGACGATAAGCAGATGGACCGCATTTGGATGCATCTTCTGAGAAGAGGCGATGGAGTACTCTCTTCTCTTCAACGGTGGGACGATGGAGATGAGTTCCTCCAGCGATGGTCTGGCAGATGGGAACAGCTCAAAGATGTCCACATAACTGTAGTACTCAACGTCCTGGAAACGCTTCAACTCATCAGCGCCTTCAGCGGAACCGAGAGCCTCCAACTTCTTTCTCTCCTTCTCATCACTGGCGAAAGGCGCAAGGGACTCGTAGAATCTCTTTGCCGGTTTGCCCAGGATGTCCAGGTTGTCGGTGAATGCCTGGAACACCGTTCTGGTCTCGATCAAGTCGTTGTTGTCCTTGTTTGGCACTTGGACCAAAGCCTCGCTGTCCAGGCCGTACAACTGGATGAATCTGGAGACTTCCTCTGGATCGTTGCGACCATGGACACCGAGTGCTTCGCCGATGTCGTAGGTCAAGCCGGTACCGGTGATGTCGAACTCGATGTGGAAGATGTTTCTGGAGTAGTCCGATGGTGTGACACGACGGTTCTCCTGCACTTTAACGACAAAGTTGCGCACTGGCAAGTCCGGTCTCAGGCTGTTCTCGGTGTGGTATGACTCCTTGAAGGCGAATCTCTTCACAGTGTCGACGTACGAGGAGACCTGTGGGACTTCTGGCTCTGGTAGGGATCTTGGGTTAGCAGTGAAGGAGGACTCGTTAGGGAACACTGGCAAAGTGATCTCGTCCTGCTCCAATGGCAAGTCTGCCCACTTAGGATCAATCTTCACCTCTTTCAAGCCCTTGGAGAATACGTGTTCCTCGATGATTCTGGTCACGACAGCAGCAAGAAGCTCAATGTCCGAACCAGATGATTGCCACACTTTTCTCACAATGTCATCCACAGTGAGTTCAGGGTGGGCGTACTTCCAAAAGGCGGCCTGGATCGCAATGGAGCCGGTGCGTCCTTTGGCTTCTTCCAACTCACCAACAGCGGACAAGTCGAGGAGAACCAACTTGTACTGCTTTTGAGCCAGTGCACGACGGAACTGGACAGGGAGGGACTCGACAAACTGTCCCACCTCTTGGTTCAAGTCCTGCTGGGCCAACAACACAGTGGCATTGTCTGCAGCGGTCTTGAGGACGTTGAAGTGTTGCAACACAGTCTTGTCATCCACCAACACCAGGGAGGCGGCATCGACGGCACCGACAGCACCAGAGGTGGAGACCTGGGCTTGGAAAACACCACCAGAGGCCTCGTTGTCGAACTTGGCCTTGTAACTGAGCTGGGTGGAGGACTCGAGAGAGTAGGCGTGGGCCACTCTAGAAGCCACGTCGATGTACTTGCTGTTGTCCAACGACCAGAAGAGTGCATCACCAGAGGACTTCTTGTGGATGTTCTCAGGAACGACAACAAAGGAGTTCACAATCTGCGCAACGGCAACGGCAGACCAGACGAAAGTTGGAGCGTAGATGAACTCAGAGACTTTCAACTTGGCAGCACCACCACTGAAGAAGATCGCAGCGTTGGCGTTGGACTTCAACAAAGAGGACTTGTTGTCAGTCGACTGGCCAATCACAGTGATGTTCTATGCTGTCTGAGGGATGGTGGAGACAAAGCTCTCTGTGTCAAATGGCAATGGGATTCTCACTGCAATCACACCGACTTTCAAACCGAATTCCTGTGACAAACGGGTGATCTCACTAGCAAACAGCTCAGATTCCAAAGATCCATAAACGACAAACACGTTTGTAGCATCAGATGCACCAAAGTACTCGAATGGGCTGTATTGGGTACCCAACACAGAGTTCAAAGTAGCCAATGCGGCACTTGGTCTCTTAGCAGCCGGTAAACTTCTCCAGACATCCACGGAGGATCTGAGTTTGTTGTACGCAGAGGCCAACGAGTCCTGGGACAGGGCATTGTCCACTTTCACAGACTCCTTGACGTAGTGGGTGCCGTCGTACAAGTGCAAGGAAGGTTGTAAGTTGGAGTACACGAGAGACATCAACGACATGTGCTGGGTCTCCTTCACTGAGAGCGGAGTGAACACAGCATACTGGAGCGAGTGGGCAAAGTTGAGAGGAGTGACGTAATTGGAGACAAGAGTACCGGCTTCATCGTCGTAGTCCAAGGCAGAGACTTGGAAGGACAATGGCTTGGTGGCGGTGGCGGTGGAAGCAGCGGACTTGAGGACAGGCTCGAAGTAAGGCAAAGACGCACCAGTAGTAACAACAGGAACAGACTCGGCATCGTCACCCTTAGAGGACAAGTAACCCAACACGGCATTAGAAGCACCGGCTCTCACTTCGAAGTTGGAGATCTGAGGCACAACTCCCAATCCGTTGGTTCTCTTCAAAGAGGACCACAACTTCAAAGTGACATCGAGGGCGTCTTCCTGGGCGATACTCTTGTAACTGAAGACACGTGACGCAACGGAGTACACAGCAGAGGAGCTGAGCACAGATCCAGTGGTGTAGACGGTCTGTTTGACCGAGTGAGGGTCCTTTGGAAGACCAAATGGTAAACCGATGGACGCACCAGCCACAGTGGACACAACAGGCGAGGAGCTGTCGATGGAGTTCGTGACGGATCCCATCCTATGTTAGCTGGTTGTTGGATATTAGGCTATCTCCATCATCTCTCTAGTGGACAGGAGAGTAGACAGACCAGTTTACTTTAGAAAATTTCCCTCCATCGTCCACGTCTTCCAAGTTCCTCTTCGTGATCTCGGGCTCTGATTGTGATGATGCGCTCGCAGATGACGCCACACACCGTGCCATCCAGCCACACATCGCACGCGCCACAATCTGAGACTGGTGTCTGGGTGTGCAGCATGCCTCATTCTTATCGGTGGCTATCAACTATCAGCTACGTACTCTTCCGTAGTTAAACACCTTCAAGTTTTCTTGTCCAATCCACAGCAACAATGTCCGTCTCGATTCTCATCCCACTCACCCCTGACATCCCCGATGCGGATCTCCAGTCCACTCTCAGAGAAGTGCGTCTGTCCATCATTGGCGACGAGGACGAGAAACTGGCCTTGCTCAACTCCCCCAAACTCGACACCATCTTCGAATTGATGGAACACTGTGCCACCGGTCGACGTGAAAATCCACAGGCATTGGAACATATCCTGATCATTTTGTACTCATTGTCTCTCTTGCCACAATCTCTCGCTGTCTTGCTCTCCAGTTTCAACTTCTTCAGCGTGTTGATCCACGTTGCTGTCCAGCACAACAACAACGACGCCATCTTCACACAGGTACTGAACACCCTCTCCAATGTATTGGCCACCCACAAGGCAAAGACTCTGGATCTCAATTCTTCAGACGGTGCCTTGCTCTACCATCTAATTCTCCAGAGACTCGAACTCTACGCTGAAGCGGATTATCCAACACTGTTGAAGAACACTCGTCCACTAACCAGCATCTTTAACTTGATCCCACAGTTGAACCCACACACCGAGCTGAGAGGCCTGTTACCATCGACATTGAAGATCATACATACACTTTTGGAGACACCAACCTCAGTGCTGATGGAGCAACACAAGCAGAGAAAAATCTTCATAGAGTGTTTCGACTAGGTGTTCATCCCGCTGCCACCTAAACTGAGCCATTTTGCCTCTTTCACCCCACACTGTTTCTTGTCGTTGTCACACATGCTATACCAGGAAACCGATCCACTGTTGAAACCGGGCTAGGCACGCTCTCAGGACTCACAGACAGTGAAGATCGACTCTTTACTAGATCAGGAGCACTACTTCACAATCACCTCTATGCTTAAGGCTCATGACCCCGATCTCAAACTATCCGCAGTGAGTGTCCTTGTGAACTACTCGTTCCGTTCTGATCTCACTGAAGACCAAAAGATAGTTAATGTGAAGAAGCTGCTTCCATACCTCCTCGAGTTCATCCAGTTTGGTGATACTCCAAGCCACATGCACATCTACAAGACAAGTGTTCCCTCATCTAGAGGATTCAACCCCTTGCATATCCTCTCAAGACTCTCAGTAGAGTACCCATCGGTGAACAACTATCTCTACCACTGTGGCGTCATCAAAAAGCTTTGTGATTATGCCACCAGTTTCAGCAAAGCGACTCTGGAGTCAACCTCTATTGCTAAACTGGACACTTTGGGATTTGTTCTGTTGATCTTGAGTTCCCTTACAGCTACGGATGAGATAAAGAGAACCGCTGTCTTGTCAGACGATCTCACTACTACATTGGAGAAGGTGTTGAAGTACCATCTCAAATTGTTAAAGCAGTGTTTAAAAGATCCTGACACAGTGGATCAAGATCTCCTATCTTCAGCTAACCACCTTGCCACCTCCGGTACATTCCTCCTACGTTCATTCTCCAGAAGTATCGGTGTGTTGCGTACACACCTTCACGACAGAAACACCATCAGATATCTCCTGGACATCATTGCCATCAACGAGGACGAACTGGGTGAATGCTTTGAGGAGTACAACCCTGCATTGTTACAGAATGAGATCTTGCTGAGTACAGTGACACTTAACGTGATCTCCAACATTGTCCTCGATTTCAGTCCATTGCGTAAGAGATTGATCAACGGTGGATTGGTGGAGATCATTGCCAGTTTGTTGACCACTACCAAGAACTTGGGACTGTTACAATACTCTCTATGGGTGTTAAGACATATGGTGTACAACGAGAAGGCAGAGACCATTGAGAAGTTCATGAAACCGGTGGGGTTGAACACCATTATCGGGTTGTGTGACCACGAGGAGATTAGTATCCAAGAGATGGCATTCCAAGTGTTGAGAAACCTCACTACTAGCTCGAAGATGCACGTTGCACAGTTGTTGAACTATTTCCAGAATGGACACTGGACCAAAGAGGAACAGGAACAGAGTTGGTTGAACTTCTTGAACCAGAAATTCGGTGATGAGAGTTCAATGGATCGTGAAGATAGAGGTTCATTGGTGGAGACTATTGTGTATGTCGTGGTACACATTGCCTCGATGGACGAGTCATACCGTGATTTGATTGTGAGAAACTCTGAACTGTTGAAGAAGATCCGTTATCTTTTGGTGAACAGTTCCAATTACAAAGTGAAACTGTCATGTGTGTGGGTATTGATCAATCTCACATGGGTGGAGAACGTACAACGCAGTGGTGAGAGGGCCCAGTATTCTACTATGGAAGTTGAAGACAACTCTGATATCCGTGACTTTGAAGGTGACGTTGATATTGAGAGAAGCGTATCGTCAACACGCTTGAGGGATCTGAGACGGTTGAGATCCGGTTCAAGTAGCGCATCCAGAAGCGCAGGTGGAGACGACGAAGAGAGTCATGCTTATCAAAGAGCACAGAAGTTGAAAGAGTTGGGGTTTGTCGAAGTGCTGTGCGAAGTGGAGGCAAAAGTTGACCATCTTGACTTGAAAGAGCGTATTAAAGTCGCACAGAACAACTTCAGAAACATGCAGGTGTAACTGGTCTCATGGTACTATATGATGGTGATTTTCATCTTCTTCCTTAACTGAAGTACGTAGTAGTGTTGCCCCGTACAGATATCCCTATCCGGTCTCGCGAAAAGACCTCTTTTCCGAATTCGCAAGATGTTGATGGAGACAGGAGATGGAGACTATTGAGGAGTAGAACGGAAATAATACGAAAACTATAGAGTCACCGATGACTGACAACAGTGCTACTATCTGGGGTGTTGGTATGACTGCTTTGTTTGGTCTATCGACCATTTGGTACTGTTTCCGTTCCAGTGCCAAGTCCTCGAGAAAGGGATCCAAGAAGTCCAAGAAACAACAGAAGAAGCTATCGTTTGTGGAACAAGTGGAGTTACAACTATCTGAGCTTGAAGGCAGACTGAGTGAGAAATGGGACAAAGAGATTGCAAAATACCATGAGGAGTTTGACACGTTGAAAGACGACGATAAGGTTTACAGATTGAACTACTTCCAAGAGGAACTGCTGAAAGAGTTGATCAAGCTTGACGGGATTGAGCTTGGAGACATGACTGACCTGGAGAAGAAAGCCGAGTTGAAGACTAGGAGAAAAGCCATCATCAAGCGTATCCAGGGGGTGCAGAAGGGTCTCGATGACTTCAGGAAGGAGAAGCTGGCGTCCCTGATCTGAGTCGTATAGTTAATGACAACATTACAGTACTGTGTACTGGTTCTCATCTATCAACTCTCTTCCAAGTGTAGTACCAAAGTCTAAGCGCTTAGCGATATCGGACATTCGGACATCCGGTTGACTAGTCA
>JAKVQR010000218.1:0-11205 GCA_030462915.1 Petasospora meyerae | reverse complement strand
GCTGTTTGATGATGGATCTCCCTCTACTATACAATTTATGTACCTAGTAGTACCTAGAGCTGTCCGGAACCGGGATCCCGAGGCAAAGCGTACAAGAGCGCGAAATTCACTTGATTTTTTTAGGCTGGCACGGCTGTTCTCATCCGGCTGAGGAGATGTCTGATGGAGCGAAGATTGGGTTGATTTGGTGGGTGTTGGTGGCCGATAAGAGGCTGTAGGAGCAGAGAAGGCGTTGATTATATATGAAAACCTCTCGATTTGTCCTTCTGAAGGTGTGATTGACTGGTTTTGTTCTTGTATTCAGCAGCGATGAGGTTGCCTTTTCGCACTCTAGATGTGTCAAAGTGGCTTGAGAGACATTATAGTAAGAGAAAAAAGAAAAAAAAAAAGCTGCGCACCTGTCAAGCATTGGCGGTTTCCAGGCTCCAGCAGCGAAATCTGAAGGGGTCCTCAACTGATACACGAGCTGAGAGAGGGAGAGTCTATAGGCAATTGAGAGGGAGACTGGCTAGAGAAGATTGCTAGAAGATAACCATAGCCTAGATGAAAGAAAACCACCATAAACAGTCTCCCATCCCCCTCCACATCCCCCCTAAAACGACCGGTCTCCTAGAGAACCCTGTGCTAAAATCCCGGTGTTCTGGAACGCTGAGGCTCTGGAACAAATCACCCGCGTGGATAACGTAGTGGCACTTTTTGTATGGGAAGAGGGAAGCTTGGGGGAAAGCAACAAAAATAAACAACGCACCGAAATCCGCACGGCTACCCCCCTCAGTATATATAAGATGGATCAGTTCTCCATTTCTTTTGCATCTGTATCTGTTTGGTGTTGAAGATGAGGACCGTTGACTTCTATTGAACTTCTATACACCACTCTTACTACCACACACAATGCATACAGACGAAGAGTCCATCAACTCCTTCGATCAGGACCACAACCCTCAGGCCTACGTGCCAGACACCGAGGATGCCCAATCAGAGCTTTCTGTGCAGCTCTCCAGAACCACAACGTCGGGTAACAACGTCCGTCTCGTGCCCACAGAGACCGCTAAGTCTCTCCAGGAGATGGGTGTCCAATCACAACCTCCTCTCCCTGACGTGAACGCCCCATCAAACGTCAAGAACGCCATCTTCCCGGAAGAGTACACTCTGGAGACACCCACAGGTCTCGTCCCAGTGGCCACTTTGCAATCCATGGGTAGAACCACTTCGAGAACCGCACAGCTCATAAGAACGCATACAAACCGTGATGCTTCCGGTAACAACTTTCATGACGACGACTCATCCGCCACCGCAAACAACGAAAAACGCAGCCAAGAAGGTGAAGAACAAGAGTTGGATCCAGAGATTGAATTTGTCACGTTTGTTACCAACGACCCGGAAAACCCACACAACTGGCCAACATGGATCAGATGGGTCTACACTATAAACCTCTCCGTCTTGGTCATTGCCGTTGCTTTCGGTTCCTCCTGTGTCACTGGTGGTTTGGGTCTCATCAACGACAAGTACAACGTCTCCACTGAGGTTTCCACTTTGACCTGTTCACTCATGGTTTTGGGCTTCTCCCTTGGTCCTTTGCTTTGGTCCCCATTGTCTGAACAGATTGGTAGACAGCCAGTGTACTTCATCTCTCTTTTGCTCTACGTCATCTTCAACATCCCATGTGCCGTGGCCAAGAACATCGGTACCCTTTTGGTGTGCAGATTCATCTGTGGTGTGATGGCCTCCTCAGGTTTGTCCCTCGTTGGCGGTTCCATCGCTGATATGTTCCCTACAGAGACTAGAGGTGAGGCCATTGCCTACTTCGCATTTGCTCCATACTGTGGTCCAGTGTTTGGCCCATTGATCTGCGGTTGGATCAACGTGAAAACCGGTAGATTGGATATCATCTTCTGGGTCAACTTGGCCTTTGCCGGAGTCATGATGATCACTTCCACTTTGGTCCCTGAAACTTATGCTCCAGTGATCCTCAAGAGAAGAGCCAAGAGACTCAGAAAAGAAACTGGTAACCAGAAGATCATGACAGAGCAAGAAGCCCAAGGTATGTCCTTGAAAGAGCTTATCCAGACTTGTCTTGTGAGACCTCTCTACTTCGCCATCTCTGAACCGGTGTTGGATCTCATGTGTTTCTACGTGTGTTTGATTTACGCCTTGCTCTATGCCTTCTTCTTCGCCTACCCTGTCATTTTCGAGGAACTCTACGACTACAACGACGCCTACATCGGATTGATGTTGATTCCAATCTTGATTGGTGCTTGTCTTGCCCTCGTCACCACTCCAATCTGTGAGAAGCAATACGTCAAGATGACCCACCGCAGAAAACCAACCCCAGAGGATCGTTTGATCGGTGCCATGATTGGTGCCCCATTCGCTGCTATTGCGCTTTGGATCCTTGGTGCCACTTCTCATCATGGTTTGATCTGGGTTGCCCCTGCCTCCTCTGGCTTGGCTTTTGGTTACGGTATGGTGTTGATCTACTACTCCATCAACAACTACATCATCGACTGTTATGCCGTTTACGCCTCTTCCGCCCTGGCCACCAAGGTCTTCCTCAGAAGTGCCGGTGGTGCAGCTTTCCCATTGTTCACTCCTCAGATGTATAGAAAGTTGGGATTGGATTGGGCCTCGTGGTTGTTGGCCTTCATCGCTACAGCCATGGTTGCCATCCCATTCGCCTTCTACTTCTACGGTAAGACTCTGAGAGCCAACTTGTCCAAGAAGAACTACTCCTTGTTGGATGAGGACTGATATATTTAACACTAGACTCCTAATAATACCATCCCAGAAGAATTCGAGTTGTAGTAATTAAAGCCCATTAAGCGGTACATAAATTAGAATCAATTGAGTGCGCCATTTTCCCCTTCCTTTCGCCAATTTGCGCAACGTGCTGCTGCCTTCCAACTGTGACGTCGAGGCGCGGAGAAGTGTGAAATTGCTCCCCATTTTCCTTTGCCAGCCCACACTATAAGTTGATGAAACTCTATCTCCAACTCTATTTCGGATTGGGAAACAAACTCGTCTGCAAGATCAATCTGTGGAAATCTTGAAAGTTGTTGAGTACTGAGATCATACTGTGACACTGTTTGGATACACAGTTACGCAGTTACACCGACAACAAATCCCACAGCCCACGCTCGTTATCTCTTATCACCAGACGAACAGATATGGTGAAGCCAGATCCATTTGAGGCGCTCAAGCCTAAGGAACCCCTTCCTGAGAAGAAGACAATCTTCAACTTTGCACTCAAGACTAAGAAGCTCAAAAAGAAGACCGTCAAGGAGACACCAAAGCCTGTTGAGGCCGAGGCTGAGACTGAACCTGAAACTGAACCAGTCGAGACTGTGGAAGCTGAAACTGAACCGGCAACCACAGAGACCGTTGAACCAACTGCTGACACTGAAGAAGTCAAAGAAGATGTCGCTGAACCAGTTGAAGAACCGGAGGCTGAACCTGCAAAGCCAGAAGAGCCTAAGGAGGTTGTTCAGGAGGAGGAAGTCACGCAGTACAGATCTCCCTTCAGAATGAAAAAGGACAAGTCCAAGTCCTCTTTCAAACTCCATGCTAGTAAGATCAAGATGCCAAGTATGTTTGACAGTTTGGAAAAGAAACATAAGCGTGAATTACAAGAGTTGGAACGTGAACAGAAGAGACTCGAAGCTCTGAAGAAGAAACAGGATGACGAGTTGAAGAAGTCCAGAGAAGCCGAGGCTGCACAGTTGGCCAAGGAGAAGAAGCGTCTTGAAGAACTCGAGGAGAAGAGTAAGGCAGCTGCACTGGAGGCCAAGGGTAAGAAAGAGGAGGAGGAGGAGAAGGATGCTGAAGTTACTGAGGACAAACAGGATGACGTTGGGTCTGAGCATCCATTGGACGAGACTTCACATGTTAACAGTACTGTTAATGACACTGAGACCATCGAGCCACTGTCCGATATCGAAGGTGCTCCAACCACAGCTCCAACCGAAGTGACCGATGCAGAAGTCGCCGAGACTGTTGAAGAGATCAAGGAAGCTGCTGCTGAAAAGTTTGAGGGTGTTGCTGAAGAAGTCAAGGCTGAAAACGAGGAGACGGACGTCAAGGCAGCTGTCGAAGAGTTGCAAGACGCTGCTGCTGAGAAGCTGGAAGAGACTGCAGTTGAAGAGCAGGAGAAGACACAGGAGGAGGATGTCCAGAAGACAGTGGAGGATATCAAGGAGGCAACTGCGGATGAAGTTGACGCTGTTGCTAAGGAGGAGAAGACCAAGGCCGAGCCTGAAGCTGAGACTGCGCCAAAGAAGAAGGGAAAGATCGGATCCATCCTGTCTAGAATCTCCACAGTGACCAGTTCTGCTAGTAAGTCTGAGACCAAACCTGCTGCTGCAACCGCCACCAAGAAGAAGGAAGTGAAGAAGACAACGCCTCCAGTGGTGAAAAAGCCATTGACCGTGAAGGAGAAGATCGAAGCGGAGAACAAGCAGCACAGTTTGAAGATCTCACAGATGAAAAAGAAAGCCGAGGCCAAGTTGAAATCCATCTAGGACTCCTACGACTCTCAGATCTCCAAGTTGAAGTCTGAGATTGAGCAGATTGAGAAGAGAATCCAGAAGGAGGAGAACTCCATCGAGAAGGAGATCACCACTGCTAAGAAGGACCACGAAAAGAAGAAGGTTGACGAGGCTGAGCAGCACGAGGAGTACAAGAAGAAGTTCTTCGAGGAGACAGAACAGAAGATCAAGGACAAGCACGCTGCCATTGAACAGTCCAAGAAGGACCAAGAAGAGGCCGCTGCTCAGTTGAAGGAGCTCGAGGAGCAACAGGTGAAGTCCTCTGAGAAGCTGAGAGAGTTGGAGCAGGAAATTTTGAAGTTGAAGTACTCCATCAGAGAGGAGGAGGACAAACAGGAGGAGTTGAACAAGGAGAAGGACGCCAAGCTCGCTGAGATTGAGGCCCTGCAGAAGGAGAAGGAGGACATCTTGCTGAAGGTGAAGGAAGCCGAGGAGAAGGACGAGCAGTCCAAGAAGGTGATCTCTGACTACGAGACCAAGGCTTACTTGAGTGAGATTGAGGCACTTAACGAGCAAGTTGCTAAGTTGACACAGACTCTTGAAGAGACAAAGGCAAAGGTTGAAGAGTCAAGAAAGACTAGAGAACAACTGCAGGCCGAGTTGGCCGAGAAGGAGGATGACCAGGATGAAGAGACCCAAGCCAAGGCCAAGCTCGATACTCTCCGTGAAGAGGCCGAGGAAGTTGACGAGGCTTTGACCAAGAAGGTTGGTGAACAGGAACAGGAGTTGAAGGACTTGCAGACTCTTCAGGAAGAGACTGCCGACGAGACGATGTCCGTGGATGCTGAGCCAGCAGAGGCTGTTGAGGAAGAGCCTGAGGTTCCTGAGACTGTTGCTGAGCCTGATCCTGAGCCTGAAGTTCCTGAGCCTGAAGTCGTCAAGGAACGAAGAGAGCCAATTGACTGGGAGAAGTTCCATGCTGAGGAGGCCGAGTTGAAGGCCAAGGTGGATGCTGCCAGAAAGAAGAGAGAGGAGCTCTCCAAACAGCTCGAGGAGATTGAAACTCCAGCCGTGGCTGCCAACTGATCCTAGAAGGACGTTGTTTGTATTATAGTAAGAAAACGTATTTGTACTTTGAAGAAGAGTAGAGCTCTAATTGTTATCTGTAGTCAGGTAAGAGTCTCCCTGCTTACGTACACAAGGGCGTCCCATCTGAAACTGCCGGATTTCCGCGATGTCATTGGCTTCTTCCAAAACGACAAGGATGAAGAGAGGCGTATAATCTGTTTCCTCCCTCATACCTTTCAGGTCGAATAAGAGAATTGCCAGAGAATCATCATCATGTCTTTCTTCAACAACTTCACCAAACAGCTCCAGTCCGGTCTTGAGGGCGTGCAGAAAGAAGCTGCCAAACTGCAGAGCGACTTCACCCCAATTGCCAAAAGAACAGCACGTCTTGTTCAGGAGAAGTTTGGTACCATTGAGGACATCAGCGAGTTGCCTGAGGAGTACATCCTGCTCGAGAAGAAAGTGGACGCTTTGAGACAGGTGTACAAGAAGCTTTTGACCATCACTGCCACCTATGAGATTGAGAGTTATGATTACCCACCAAACATCGAAGAGAGCGTGTCCGACTTGACCAAGACTATCAGTGAGAAGTTTAAGGGATTGCAGAAGGCCACCACTGCTGCTGAGGCTGAAAAAGTGCTAACCAGTGGCACTGCTGACCCATTGGCCTCCTTGCCTAAGACTTTGTCGCACGAGTTGTGCAAGGCCGCTAAGCAGTCGTATGACAACTTGATGCAGTTTGGAGAAGAGAATGCTCTTTCCAAAGTGTTGCTCAAGTTCAGTGAAGCTCAGAAAGCCATCGGTGGTAAGAGATTGGAGATGGACCAGATGATCGTCTCAGAGTTCAACGCCAAGCTTAAGGATGTGTTGGAGAAGAACTTCCAGGAGACACAGGCCAACAGAAAGAAAGTCGAAGCTGCTAGATTGCAGTTTGACACTTTGAGATACGAGTGTAAAGTGTCACCTGAGAAGCAAGAGCAGTTGCAATCCCAGTTGGATGAGTACGAGGACGAGCTGGTGAATGCTACCACGGTTGCTGTGCAAAGTATGAAGAAGCTGATCGAGCCAGCCGAGTCTGTTAACTTGATTGTGCTGTTCAACAAGATCCAGTTACAGTACCACAAGGCTGCTGCCCAGCAGTTGGAGGCTTTGATCAAGGACTTGGAGGCCATTCCATTGGACGAGGAGGAGGAGGAAGAAGAGGAGGAGGAGGAGGAGGAATGATTCATCTCTACTATAACTTATGCGAAATAAATATAAATTATGTACACAGTCTATAAAATAGGTCATTAGATGCGGTTTGCAAGTTCAGTGCAAAGTGGCACAGAAAGTACCAGCAGGTCTGATACCAAAGGCATGACTGAGCCTAAGGAAGAAGATCTCACCAAAGGCAATACCCAGCACAACGGCGAAGAAGTAAGGAAGAACGAAACTCATCACTGCCAACATGAGAGCGTAACCGATCATGGTGGAGACAAAGGCAATGATCAGTCTGATGAAGTCTCTATAGAGTGACTGAGGTGTATGAGCGAAGAACTTGGCCAACACAGATCTCTTTGTAGTGTTCTCAGTGACTTTGCATGAGGTTGTAGTGGTGGTGGTTGCAGGTTCTGATGGACCACAGCACTTGCCCTCAACGTCGATGTCCACGGATTCGTTGTGGTGTGTTGTGGTGTCATCGTCGCTGGAGTAAGAGTCGTCCAAAGTGAGAGAAGATGGAACAAACACTCTCTGCTCGATGTATGCACCAAGGAAGGCCAAACCTCTGTAGAAGAAAGCGGTGAAGAAGAGGATACAGAAGATACCAAAGGCCTTAGCACCGGTAGCGGCACTCAGGGTCTTGAAGACAACGGTGTACCCCTTGTAGTCTGTTGTGAAGTACATGTTCATACCAGACATGTCCATGTCCATATCCATCGAACTCATGTCTGTGGAGGTAGAGGAGCTCATGTCCATAGTAGAAGTAGCGGACATGTCCATAGCGTCTGTAGCGGTGGCATTAGCAGCAGCCATAGTCATACTCATGCTCATGCTCATGCTCATACCGGACATGGCCATGGCAGCAGCAGAGGTTGTGACTGGCATAGCCATGGTCACCGTGGATCCCGTTCCCATCATCATCTTGGGTAGATTTTAATTGTAGCTATAGTTGTAGCTGAAGTACGGTCTTGGTTCAATTTGTGGGTGTGGGTATTCCGGATCCGGATTGATCGAGGTTCAGTCCCGGAAAAGAAATAGGGTGTCACTGTGGTCGTTGGAGAAGAGAGGGAGCAGCAGCACAACGGCGGGAAAACAGATGAACTGGAAAGAACAATGCGACTCTTTTATATCATCTTGTGATGGAAGCGAGATGGAAAGCACAGTGATAGACAAAGAGCTAATTAACACAACGCTGTGTGGTCGCCTGTTGATGGAAATTTGCTCGTTCCCGATCGGGAAGTATTTGCTCACGATCTCGAGAGGTGCGAGAGGTGGACACGGTTATGGTACACTGCCACCATGGTTATGCACCCCTGGCACTCTCGGATCGAGTCCGAGATTTCTTCCCCGAGTCCCGACGCGTCAACTGCGAAACTACGAACTGATTTGCGGTCGCCCTCCTGCCAAAATTCGCGTCAGATCATAGATGTGAGATTTCGCGTCGCTTGAAGGGCTTCGGGGACAGGCAAATCTGCCAATTTGGGGTTTCACCGCTGTGTTTCGTGTCGTGCTTTTTTTTCCACACGGGCTGCTGGCAGCTGCTACTACTGCTATATTCCGCAGGCACATTCAGACGGGTTTCATTGTTGAAGAGACATCTAGACTAGAGCTGGGAGGGATTTCTTTCGACGCTGTGATCCACACACCACCAGAGCAGAAGGGAAAGACTCCAGCGCAGACCGTCAATGGACTACAACTCGCCAGCGTCCACGGCCACCACAGCCACCCCCGAGAATTTCCACGAAGACGACGACATGGCTTCCTACTCGCAGTACACAGAGACCACGTCCACCCACTCGACACCTCCGCAGTTCAGATCTTAGCAAGTGAATGATGAGGAGGAGCAAAAGGAGTGGTACGAGGCTAAGACTCCTCAGTTGGAGACTCCGCGTGAAGCCCGCTTCAACTACCAGGAACACTCGCCGGATCTTGATCTCATCTCCACAGGCTTCTCCAACTTCGAAGACGTAAAGCAGCACGCCACATCAGTGAGGAAGTCCATTGTGCTTTCTGATTCATTGGCATCTTTAGCGATCAATGACCCTTCCAACACTCGTCGCTCGCAACTGGATGAAGTGCAAACCGCGCAGATCTCCATGACGAACTCGCCTTCATTCTCCGCATTGGCCAACATTCTGGAACGCAAGGAGGCCAAGTTCAACAACTTCAAGAAGTCGATTGAGCCGATCCCGGAGATGGCAGCCCCTCCTCCTGTTACTTCAAACACACAGCACACGTCCATCCAACCTTCTCCATTGGCAGTGGAACAATCAGCATCCTCGTCGATCGTAACGGCCTCTGCATCCACATCACCAGAACTCCTACAACAGCCTCAACGTATCACACAAGACACCAAGGCAATAGGGGATGAACCATCTCCTAACTTGATCCAGTTCGATGATGCAGATGTTAATGTGGGCAATTACACCGCCAAGCCACTTCCTATCATGGAACAGACAAACGACATCTTCAAGACACCGGAAGTCGCCAAACCACAAGCCTTCCCACACCAGGAGTACAGTTCGATGCTGGACACGAACATGGACTCCCCTGATGCCGTTGTTGAGCAGGCCAATTCCACTACAATCACCACCCCGGTTGTCAAGCCGGTAGTGAAGGAGATCAAGAAGGCACCACAACAGGATGAGATCAAACCGCTGCCTATGCCCAAGACACGTACTACTACTGCTGCTGCTAATTCTAGACCGACGGTGCTACCTCGCCAGCCGGATAACAAGAGATCCGTCTCCATGCCAGTTGTTGTTCAACAGCCAACATCGAAGAAAGAGAAGAGACGTTCCTTCATGGACTTCCTCAAGGGGAAACGTTCGGTGTCCACTGCAAATGTTCCAAAGAAGTCATCTTCTTTCAATGTTCCTTCTCCATCGATCAAGCAACAGCAACAGCAACAGACTACAACTACAACAGCTGCTGAGACAACTAGCAAGAACATGAAGGGGTCCAAGTCATTCACACTTACATCATCTGCTCCTAAATCATCTACGAAGAATGATTCCACAAAGGCACCCAACCGTTCAACATCATCAACATCCCTCTTCTCCGCTTTCAAGAGAAAGAAATCACAGACATTCACACAGGAGGAAGTCAAGCCACAGGTCATTGAGATCCCTCAACAACAGCAGCAGGCACCTAATGACACAGAGAGTGATGAAGACGACCACCAGAGCTTCTCAGACTCCTCCGATGGGTTCAACGAAGATTTCAACAACCTTAAAGCCACGCGCAGAGACGCTGTTGAGACACAACCAGAGATTGTTCAGACACCTCAAACCCCATCACAACAGAGCCGCTTCGGTTCTCCACAACGCAGTCCCTTCCAACACAGCAGACTCTCTGCGTCATCACTCAAATCCCCCTCGAGACGCCATTCACAGATCTCACAGGGTGAAACCCTGTTCCCCAAGAATCTTTCTGCCCAGGAGGTGGAATCGATCGTGTCATTGGAGCGTAACAGATCCATCTCGCGTCAAAGCATAAGCTCAAAGAGACAGTCCATTGTCGGACAACAGATTCCAAGAAAGCCTTCGTATGAGTCTCTCAGTGGTACCAGTATCCAACAGAGTCCTCAGAGATTACAATTGGGATCATATTCTCCTTTGGTGAATGACCATTTACACGAAGATGCGATGGAAAATGAAGGCGATGATGTGTTGTTTGACGTTGAAGAGTTCTCACACAGATTGGAGTTCGACAACATCATCGACCAGTACAGTCCCGATGATCAGGACGAGGAAGACTTCGCACAGTTTGCAGAGTTTGCAGACTACATCGATTTCGGTGAAGGGTTACAACTGGACTTCGATATCGATCCAGAAGTGGAGGAGAGCACGCCGTTGTCACAACCTGCGTTGATAAACTCACCAAGTTTGAGTCTGGGTACCGTGGATAACAATGAGAGCTACCTGCCATCTCCACAGCTGAGTAACTCGAGTCAGATGAGACAACAGTCGCTGTCGACGGCTATCTTACAACAACGACCATTGTCTATGTCCTTCACCGGGTTGAAGGCGCCTACGTTGAACTTCCCTCATCCTCATTCCAGTTCACGTTCCAACTCGATGGACTCCTTCAACGCTCCTCCTTCTCTGAGATCACTACAGATCTCCCAGAGCTCACAGAACAGAAGCTTAACGACGCCCCGCGTGGTGTTCTCCTCCAAGATCACCGTGTTCGACGTGTACTCTGAGGACGAGTACGATAGAAAGCCAGACATCGCCACGTGCAACCAGTTAACACCACATCTGGCGATGCAGATCAAGTCCGAGCTCAACACGCTGAAGTCCGAGATGGAAGTGCACGAGAAGTCGAGATGCTACACGCACTTCTTCTAACCAAAAACCACGATTGTGTTCTTATCTGTGGTCTCCCCGCCGTATCGGTATCAGCGACTGTAGGAAAAAGTAAAAAAGAAAAAAAAAAAAAACATTAAGAGCAG
>JAKVQR010000217.1:0-51968 GCA_030462915.1 Petasospora meyerae | reverse complement strand
GGAATTCAATAAGCGACACAATAAGATACACAATAAGCGACACAATAAGCGACACAATAAGCGACACAATAAGCGACACAATAAGATACACAATAAGGGACACAATAAGGGACACAATAAGGGACACAATAAGGGTCATGAAGCTCTTGGCAAAGTTTACATAATCCTTTAACAGTGTATTATCTAATTCTCGCGATCTCGTTTGATAACCAAAAGTCGAATCTTTACAATCTGCAAAAACGCGTTGATTGTCCTGACTAAGGAACTGCTGAAATGACTCAAAAATGTATATTTCTGCCGAGTTTAGTGCTTTAAGTTGATGAAGAGCTAAGATCGAGGGTGAATGTATTACATGGTGTATATTTTGGATGTTTTAGAAGTATTATTCGCGTGATTTGAGTCCTCGTTGATGAAATTGAGGCCTTTGATCAGCTCATTTAGATCCACTTTCAAAATCACATGGAAAACCACTAATGGGTAATCTACGTAAACTTTTTATGGTATAATTTATATTGATCATACAAAATGATATGTACGACCACCAATGCTCAATGGTTTGCGTTGGAGTTCTGTTGCACATCCGTTGCTGGCCATTTCTCGCTGAATGTACCACGCAACGTCAGAGTGATGCTCAAATGTAACAGCAGTTCTTGTTCCAGCACAGGCAACAATGATCTCTTCGGTGATGGAGTCAGGTATCAATCTTCCCAGTGTGTTTAAGCCATTAACAAGCATTGATACGAGTGAATCGTAGCACTTCATCTCAAGTCCAGGCAGAACCACTTGCTAGTTTTGAGAAACTCTCTTCGTTGCACTTGTGATCAAGGAGCTTCTTTTCAACTGCTTCCATAGGTCCACAAATCTTCTGGAGACAAAGTCACCAGAGAACGTAATGATCTCCTTCAATACTTCTGTAGCTATGAGGACGATTCTGAGGTCCGGGTCAATAACCATGGAGCACATCACCGACCAGATGGAAGCAACGATAGGTGGAAGGTTATTTGGAGCTGTAGCGAGGATTGGGATCGACTTCCTCAACGTTCTCAAGATCTGGAGTCTTAGTTTTACGGATGGGTGTGTAAGGAGTCTCTCACCATAGTAAGTGATCTGTTGTAGCAATTTATAGGCATCTTGTGGGACCGGTGAGGTCCATTCCTTGACCACGTCTGGAAGTTTGGACATCTGTTCTCCAAGTTCATGCTCATCGTCATCATCGTCACTGTCGGGTGAGTTAATTTCATCCTCTACATCGTGTTCAAGAGGACCTTTGTTGAGGTCATCCAGTTCACGATTGTTCTTGTCCAATAGTGACACAACTTGCTTGATGTTCTTCATCCCCCAAGGTGTATAGGAGGAGTCACTGACGTGGAGCTCGAGTTTTTTGGCACCTGAATCATTCATATACTTCTTCTTGATTTCGTCACAGACAATCTCGAACAGAAGGAAGAAGTCCAATGTCACATCTTCATAGCCGTGGTAGTTGTCAATCAAACTGAACAGTATCTCCATCAAGTCTCTGAAGGTATCTATAATGGCAAATCCCGCTACTTTGGTGCACACTGCGAGTATAGCGGTGGCACGTGTGGTCATAGCATTGCTCAATCTGATAGAAATGGCATCGATCAGGTAGTCCGAATTGGCAACGATCATATCTCTGAGAGAGCCAGAGTACAACTGATCTGCGATGAGCATGCTGGTATTCAAAGCGTGTTGACGGACAGTCTCAGAAGGTGATGCCATGGATTCGATAACCGGGTAGAGATAGTCGATGAGTTCATGTTCGAAATCGTCTTTCAAGAGATGCTGAACTATTCCGATTGTATCGAGTGCGATGCTGTTGGCTAGCGCCACTGAGTCTGAGGTTTCCATCTCTGCAACCTCATCGATGATTGACCTTGAGTACTCCAACACGTCGAACACAAACTCAGGTTTCTGTAATGCTTGTAGATCGTCTTCTTCGTCATCAAAGGATAGAAATTCAGCACTGAGCAGTTTTGGGGTAACACTCATCACATAGCCTTGCATCAAGCTATTAGCAATCCACAGGGAGACACTTTTCTCGTTGAGGCTTGAGTTCTGAGAGGACAAAAGCTCTTGGATGGTCTCTGAAGGGTTCTTGATCTCTGCCAGGCTTTGAAACATCTCTGCTAGGGCCAACTGAACACGAGACGAGAGGATCTTGTCAAAAACAGTTAGTTTGGTCTTGTCCACTGTCAGTTGTGAGGCATCATCGGCGATCAGCATCAGATCGTGCATTTGCGAGGAAGTATTGTGGACTTTTGATTTGATTTGTGCCTTTCTGAGAGCATCCGACAGCTCAATAACACACGTTGAGGCGAGTTTGTTCAATGAAAATGTATCTGGCGACTTTCGGGCAGCAAACTTGATTGCACAGATGGTGGAGAGGATCTTATCATCGTTGGGCGACTGAATGACGGAGCTGAAAGTGTTGACGTACGAGTCCAGTTCTCGTGAAACGATCCGACTGATGAGTTCCTGTGACTGCTGGTTTGATGGGTTCAAGAGACCCTCTGTCACGATGATGGACTTGTCGCTGGATAACAAAGCGATGATGTCAAATGCAACGGAGACAAGAACGTTCAAAGAAAGCATACAATGAGAGATGATTGTAGACGAGAGATCCACAAGAGCTTGTCTCACCTCCAAACGGGAATGTGTGTGCAGCTTTTTGATAGATTGCAATGCGAGTTTGACTTGGGCAGAGGTGGCCTTGAGCCAAGCGTTTGTTCGGTGTTGCTTCCTGAAACCTTCCTCCGTGATTGAGATGAGACTCTGTCCCTCAGCCACTTCCACAACGTCCTCAATGGCCTAGATCTCCTTCAAGTTGACCTGTAGCTCTTCATCGTCGTACACTAACTTCAGTAAGTCCTGCAGAAGCCGCAGTGCCTGGACGATAACGGTGTAATGAGTCTTCGTTCCAGGTGCTGCGATGACTTTTGTGAGAGTGGAAACGTTCCCGGGAAGGATATAGGAAACGATTTCACCGTCTTTGATGAGATCGACGTAGAGCGTTCGTAACGTGTCGAGTGCTTGTTGTTGCAAGTCGATGGATTTGCCATTCAAGACAAAGTCGAGTAACACAGTGACGGAGTGTCCCAGTGCCGGCAAGGTCTCCACATTGCTGAAGAAGTCGTATATCTTGGCATCCTTCTGCATTGCCAGTGATTTAAAGATAGAATGGAGTGTTTGGGTACCAGCGCTCTTCAACTCTTCAGATTTGCTCGCTATCTCAGTGTTGTCCTTAGCGTTTGGTGAGCCTCCGGTGAGGAAAGTGATAAGGGGGAAGAACTGTTTGGCCATGACATAGGGCATTGTACTTGGCTGAGACCAACAATGGCGGATCAAGAGCGAAAGGATGCGGAGAAGATAGGTTGTCTGTGTGTCACCGAGCTTGGGATGTTTGAGAAGGTACGACAGTGGCAAGAACACATAATCTCCCAGGTTTGTGGAGAGGGCCGTATCTGGCAATACTGCATTACTGAAAGTGGTGTACACATCATTGAGAGCCTCACTGACCTTCACAGAGTTGGGATCAACGATGTCTGGTGGTGCTAGAGCCAACTATGAAAGGGCGACACATGAGGGACGTATCTTGTTGGATCGTTAGTATTGAGGTCGCCTTAGGGAACAAATCATTACCACTCACCAGTCCAAACACTCTCTTATCGTCATTGTTATCCATCACGCGAGTCCTTTGGCAATTGAAAGCGGATTAGCTGAAATGATTAACCTTTGAGGAACAATCACAGTGCTCTTCTATGGGGAAGTTGACGATGCCCTTAATTCCTTCACCACAGTGCTTCATAACCTGGTATACTCATATTTACCAACCTAACGGAAGACCCGCAGTAAATTACATCACGGAGAATCAGTGGGAAATGTGGGAGAAAAATTTTCCACTTTCCCCCCTCAACACTACCTCCAACCATACACAAGAAGGGTCTCCATATACTACCAACCAACCATCAAATAGTGAGTAGGCTGATCCTTCGAGCTACAGAGTTTCTCTCGCACCGGTGGGGACATTCCAGAACGTGTTTTTGCCCCATCGACGAGATTGAACGAAACATGTCCACTTTTTGGCCCTCAACTCCAAAATACCAACTGGGGTGGGAATCAAGTGTATCCACAGATGGGTATTGCTAGTAAACCGTTTCTCTCTGTCTGACGACAAGAGCTGCTTACGACCGTCTGGGACTTGACACCCCCCTCCAGCAAGCTTTTATGCTTGGATGCATGGCTCATGACTCCCCAAATCTCCTGATGATTGAGGACACTCATGTGGCTCAAGCCCGTGTTTTCTCGCAAGAGAGAACGCGTGTGCCTGGTAATTTTTTTTACCGCATACTAACAACGTTATTAGACACGCAATGACTAGAACTTCTGTTTTGGCTGACGCTTTGAACGCTATCAACAACGCCGAGAAGACCGGTAAGAGACAGGTCATCATCAGACCATCCTCCAAGGTCATCATCAAGTTCTTGCAGGTTATCCAGAGACACGGTAAGTCAATTTCATTCAATATCTTCTCTTCTTCTCATCTCAGTTTCATCTCTATATATCCCTCCTCCTACACTTCACCGGGCTTATAACTGGATGGATTGTTGCTTCAATCGCTCTCTGTCTTTTAAGTGTCCGGGAGAACAAATCTTGGGGAAATGCTTCTTACACGTGTGTACGGCGAGTCTCACGACTCATTTCTACGTCTGTTCCCACGTTTACTTTTCCTCAACATCTTTGAGAAACAGAAGAATGAGAAGAGAAGATTGACGTCTATTTCCATTCAGGTTACTAACTTCTCCACCTTAGGATACATTGATGAGTTCGAGTACATTGACGACCACAGATCCGGTAAGATTGTTGTCCAGCTCAATGGCCGTTTGAACAAGGTTGGTGTCATTTCTCCAAGATTCAACGTCAGAATTGGCGACATTGAGAAGTGGACCGACAACTTGCTCCCAGCCAGACAGTTTGGTTACGTTATCTTGACCACCTCTGCTGGTATCATGGACCACGAGGAGGCCAGACGTAAACACGTCTCCGGTAAGATCTTGGGTTTCGTCTACTGATTTGATAGACTCCCCCTTTCTTTCCTTCTCCTCTTTTATAAAAGTTTGTGACTTTACTTTCTTTTGGTTTTAATGTATTTAGGTTATGATTTTCACGGTTTGCTTCAGTTTGACACGTTTAAAAGAGTAGAGTTGGCTATTTCTTGTTAGTTCACGTTAGCATGAGTTTTATGTACGGGACGAAAAGGCGGGGAGGAAGCCTGAAGGTCACTTTTTGGAAGCCAAATGAACAGCGCGCTGCACACCAACCAGCATTAATGCCTTCCTAGCTGGCGGCTAACCACTAACCACACAAACTTTTCTATCAAGTCACAAAGGTCATTCGAAACACATGCTGAACCTGTTCAAGAAAAGCCGGCGGAGAAGCGATGCGAAAGGCAGGTAGGAGGCCACACAGGCGCTCAGCAACTTCACTAGCAAACCATCTCAGCGGCACCCACGGCAGACGCTTTTAACACTTCCCAATGAGATACTCAGCAAAATCCTTCAAAATCTCTCACTAAGTGACTTCTTATCTCTCTCTTTGGTGTGTCACCAGATGCACGATCTCGTCGACAAATTCTTCATCTACCGCAACGTGAAGATCCGCTCCAAAGACGCCCTGATCCAATTCAAGAAGTCAATCTCCAAGGACAAGAAGCGCAACCAGCTCCAACTCTACGTACAGCGGATCGAGTTCATCAAGCCCGAGAGAGACAACAGTGAGGACAAGACATCAATCGGAGCGTTCAGTTTCCTCTCCTCGAGTTCCGCATAGGAGAACAACTACATATCTCTGCTTCTCGAGGTAGTGTCTCTTCTCCCCAATCTATCAGAGATCTCACTACGGTAGGTGTCACCAGGCTTCCGTTTCCCAGAATGGAGCTCCTCTCTTAAGACGTATGCACTGGAGCACAACTACTACCCTTCAGTCCGCAAGCTCAGAATCTCATCAGAAAGCGGATGGAGCATCCCTCTCAGACCGAGTTTACTATGGCCCTTTGGATTGATTGACGAACTTGTGCTATACGACGTTGTGATCGACTCACAGTCCCTTACGAAACCTGCACTGCTCACACTGTCCAACAAGAATGGACCACTGATAACGAAACATGCCTTGACACTGGAGAGCGATGAGTGTTGGTCACCCATCAAGCAACTTACTCTCTCATCATGTTCAATAGCCAGTAATGGTTCACGATTTCTTGCTGGATACTTCTAGGGGGTACACACACTTAAACTTGTATCTCTCAAATCCCATTATGATATCTTGCTGAGTCATTGCTTCCCCAGTTTACAAAACCTATACATCGATCTCAACTCCAAGTGCTTCAGTTTGTACAACTCCTCCGAGGCATCTGTCATCAACGCTAACAACAGCAACTCAAATTATGCTTACTTCAATCAGAAGTTCGTACCAAAGTTCTACTACAACTACCAACAGTTCCGTGAAGTGCTGGAGAACTTACCAAAGGTTGGGAAAGTCTCATTCATCAATTGCTCTTTCACAAACATGATACCCGTTGACCCTGATGACAAAGACCATCCTGATAATAACGTTGTCAACAACAATGGCTTCAAGTTCTTGACCGGCTTACGGAGATTCGAGAGGATCGAATTCATCATGTTGAAGAACTACAAATTACATCAGAAGAGAAACAAAGACGACTGGGAGACACTCTTGCAAGCCTGTTTTACCGCTTCTAATAGCATCAGAGTCATAGACAGAGATGGATCTGTTCTTTTCTCTCGGAATGAAAGAAGCTGAAATGAACTTGTAATCAGAGAACACAATGTAACACAAAATACAGCAGCATACCAATCATAACAGGGGTGATGAAGAATGACGAGATTTTTGATCGGATTGCTGAGTATTGGTAGTGTTAATAAAACGTCCTGATATGGTTCACTCGTCGTCCTCTTCAAGATCGTCTATAAAAGTTAATATCGATGACTTGAATGTGTGGACAAGATAGGTATTAGGTAAAAAGGAGAAAAAAAAGTTAGCACTCACCGTCATTGGTCAACTGTTTGAGCCTGAGAGCCTCATACTCCGAAATCTCATCAAGCAGATGTGTGATTCTCACATACTTTCTTGGATGTATCGTCCCATCAGTGTTGATAATGGAGTACGTGGTATGCACATCTTCTTCCTCAAGGGTAATAAGTCTTCCCCTCTTTGCATCAACACCATTCTTGAGAAGCTTAGCCGCAATGGATTCATCAACCTGCATGGTGATCTCCAAATTGTCATACTCTTCTTCACATTCAGGCAAAGCTTGTGCACCCAACTTCAACCCTTTACCGTCTCTGTTGTACAACTCGGCAATCTGCTTACCAGTAGGTATATCCACAGCGTTATACTGTACTTTCAAGAGATCAAAGTCCTTCAACAACTGGACGTTACCTCTGGCATCGATCTCCACCAACCCATAGTTGTTGGGCTCCTGGGAATACTCATACACCAATCCACCGCTAAACACACCAACCATTTCATTTCCAAATATGGCGGTGACCTCTTCGAAGATTCTAGGCGACACAGCATTGCATCCAAACTCAGAGAAGAAAACAGGACGGACGTATTCCTCGTAGTCTAGAACCAACGTGTCATATCCACTGGTGTAAAAAGTCTGTTCCCCACACCATTGGTATGTGTTCACACCATAGAAGTCAACCGAGTCCGTAACCGAGCCGTCTGTACACTCCAAGTACTTGGACAACGAGATTCGGTAGTTCAAGTCATCAGCGGCGGAGTAGCCGACAGGGATCACTCTGGGAGAGTACATGGCGATGTAGGCCTTCATGTCTTTGATCAAACCCTTGATGAAAGGTGGCGAGTTTCTTGCAGACTTCTTATCATTCACAATCTCGTTACCAGCGAAGAACCCCAAGGTGTTGTTATATCCGGCAAACTGCTCGATGATCTTGAACACGTGCTCGAGATAGTCTTCAGTGTACGTGGTCCAAGGTTCGTATCGGTTCATATGCTGCCCAGGGAGAGGAGAGTTCACGTCCAACACAAGATAGATCCCTGCAGAGGCCAACATACTCATGCATGCATCGTGGTTGAGCTCAGGGTTCACTGAGTACACTCTGACGGTGTTGATGTTCAACTCCTGGAACAAGATGATGTCTCGAGCACAAGCGTTGGGGTCTGAAAGAGGGTCAAAGCTCTCCGTAACAGCGGAGGAACCACCAGGCTAGTAGTCCACACCTTTCACAAAGAAGGGCTCCCTGGTCACAGTGTCAACAAAGTAGCGGCCATGGATGCTAATTGGATGGACGAACGCAGTTGTTTGGTGGATGAGAGTGAAAAGGAGCAGCACGCGCCAATGGGACAACCACGTCATTAGTGAAGGCAATCGATGGGTGGAAAGACCTTGTTAATGTTCTTCAAGTGGGATACAGTTCAATCAACATTTTTGGTAGTTCACTTCGACATTGGATGGAGAGCCGAAGTGTAGTTATAAGAGGACCGAGATGGCACAAAACGTAGATGACACAAATAGATGAGATCTCGTTTTTTTTTTTTTTGTTTTTTTTTTTTGTTTTTTTTCTTTTTTTTTCTTTTTCTTCATAAGGAAATTGTTTTCGAAGCCCGACACGCCACATTTTCAAGACTTCAAGCCACACTATCCCGCAACCCCACAGTGTACGTTATCTTTGATGTTCGATCGCTTAATAATAACCCTGGTCAGCCATTTCTATATAAATCCGGGTGTCCCCACATCGTGAATTATCCTCACAGTGCAATCTGCAATTCTCAAATCGCAACTCATCATCAAAGATCGCCAAGACCTAAAAAGTCTATTTTAAATCTAACTTGATACCAGATCTCCACTTCTCCCTAATCACACTGATCTCTTCAAAATGTCCGCTGACTTGTTTTCTCTTAAGGGTAAAGTCGCAGTTCTCACAGGTGCCACCAAGGGAATTGGGGAAGGAATGGCAAAGGGCCTCGCTGAAGCCGGTGCCGAGTTGATTATTGTCCATAGGGGTTCCACAGATCCGTCTGCAGCAGTGAAGAAGTACGAAGCACTAGGTGCTAAAGTCTCAACCATTGTCGCAGATATGGCTGACAATGCCGAGGTGGATCAGATCCTCCCATAGGCATTGAAGCTTTCTTCCACTGGTACCGTGGATATCTTGGTGAACAATGCAGGTATCACTAAGAGATGTGCAAGTATCGATTACGAGGACGAAGATTGGAACAATGTTTTGCAGGTGAACTTGACAACCCCATTCAGACTCTCTAGAGCCTTTGGAAAGTATTGGGTTCAGGAAGGCAAGAAGGGGAAGATCATCAACACGGGATCCCTATACTCCTTCTTTGGTGGTAACAACGTTATCGCATACACTGCTGCCAAATCAGCATTGCACGGTGTTACAAAGTGTCTTTCGAACGAACTTTCTGGTAAGGGAATCAATGTCAACACGATTGTTCCAGGATACATCGCCACTGATATGACTGGTGACTATATCATCAATGGCCCTGCTGGTGTCCCACTTCTGGCTAGAATCCCAATGGGTAGATGGGGTCATATCGATGACTTCAAGGGACCAACAGTGTTCCTTGCTTCGGCTGCAAGTGACTACATGTCTGGTGGTTCTGTCGATGTTGACGGTGGATACATTGCTTATTGAATGAACTAGAGATATATAGATATTGTGAATTGGATAGGTTGGTTGAATAGTGACAAATTGTACGATTATAAAGTGACTTCAATGGATAGGTCAATTTTGGATTATGTAATCCGTACGTAGTTTCATAAATAGCACAATCTAGACTTGTGTACAAGTGGTTTCGTGGTCTAGTTGGTTATGGCATCTGCTTAACACGCAGAACGTCCCCAGTTCGATCCTGGGCGAAATCATTCTTTTTACTAAATATCTGTGGTTACGTAATATTCAAAGATCAAAATATATCCAATTAACACTCGAGGGGTTGATCAAAGATCAAACTTGGTATCTTAAGTGGACCTCCCGTATTACTACACTCTACTGAATACCAGAAAATATGTGGCACAATATGAAAGCAATCATGAATGCATCGATATCGGAGATCATCAGGAAACTATACATCGGAAACCAACAGACCAACTCAGAAAAGCCCATTGTTGCTGGAGTTGAAGTAGTTGACACCAATAGGCTGTAAACCAAAATATGTGGCCCAGTCCTGCACTCCATGTCCTGTTATGTTTGTTCCCCAGTTCAATCTCTGTTTCAATCTGTGATACGGAAGTGTTCCCATAGACTGTCTGAACAAGATGAAGACATAGCGATGGTCTCCTGTGTCAGCAGCGGGCTATGGGCCCTAGTATGGAACCAACGCCTTCCCATCTTCCAAGTCAATGTTCCAAATGAAGTAGTCGTTGGAAACTTCTGGCTTCAATTTGCTGGACCCTTTTTCATCATGAACGTTCTCTGTATCCACCACTAAGTTGATCCACACGGCATTGGCTCTCTGTGTTTCATCTTGTGCAACATCCGCCATGGCCAAAGTGTAGTAGTCCTTACCGAACGAGGAGGTGAATGGGAAGAAGGATTCGTACGACACAGATGGTTTTTCAATACCATAAAGTGGAGAGATCTCATTGCCGTAGCTCACAGGGTAGCCGTCTCCATACGTGTACTCAACGAACAACTCACCAGGAGGGAAAAACCTATCAAGGTAATCTGGCAAGACTCTGTCTCCCTTAATGGAATCTTGAATGGCATACGCACGGTCCTTGTTATCAGGATGGATCTTGTAGGTTACTCTGCGTTCATATGGGATTTGTTCTTCATCTTTGCGCAACTTGATTGCTGCCGCTAAAATTCCAGTGAGCGAAAGGGAGAGAACGGCGAGTGTGGAGAATTTCATTGTCAATCAGGGTGATATCTCGACAATCCCAAAGAGGTATGAAATGTTCACGAGTGTTTGGACCATTCCGTAAACCAAATCTGATCAGAGTTCAGAGTTGAGTTGTTGACATGAATATCTTGGATATTGGCTATGGTGAATTGAGTTGAAACTGGTTGTGACACAAAAGATGATTGCGGAAGGATCAGCGATATTCACTGAAGTGTGAACACCACACTATCTTCAAAAAAAAAAAAAACAGACACCAGCAGTAATTGATAGGCACCTATTACCTAACGAACATGGGATTCTATCAGTAAGGAACATTCGAACTGTAGCGAATGGCGATGAGTGTAACTTCTATGCTTCTCCAGTGAACTCAGGAGTCAGAGTCAACCGCGTCCCCATATCAATCTAATTTGGTGCGAAATAGATACATGGGAATTAGCGGAAGTGGCGTTCTGTTCAACGACAACAAAGCTCTGGACGACGACGTATAACCAAAAACTGTCACGTGTACTTAAGTGTGTAAGTTGAACAACTGAGAAACAACCTGGCTGTGCATTGTGAACACCTTCCATCCACCTACTAGTAGTACCTAGGCACTGGGCAGTTATGAGACATCCAACTTCTGTTTTGGGAAAATCGCCGCCCACGCGCTACTAGCCACGTATCACTCGTAACTTGTCGTACTCGAGCAAGATTTATGCGCTCTCCTGCTGTGTTATGTAAAACGTGTAAATTTGGATTGTATATGAAACTCGAAAGTAGATGAAAATAGGGGGAAGGCTGGAAGTTGTTTGTTCGGATCATGGTCTCGTCTGTAACTCTGACTGACCTTAAGCTAAAGGGGTGAAGAAGTTACAATCACACATGTCACTGGGGTCATTTGGTGGATCATCTAGAGTTCGGAGAGGTCGAATTCATTTAGTGCTTTCAAACATAAGCCCGAACTACTATTATGATGTCAACACACATAGAATCTCGATCCTCCAAAGACCTATTCTTAATTTCCTTTTCGAGGTGCTGACCAAGCTTGGGGAAGGCTGGACGAAAGCGGAGTTGGAAGTGCGCAGAGATTTAGAACAATGTTTCTAGTTCGCGATACAGAAGATCTGTCTCGAACTTTAGGCTCCGACAAATACAGATACATCTCTAGTAAGGAGTACGTGACGTGATGTAGTTGTGGTGAATTCAAGTGTATCAACTGACAACAACTAATCAGTTGAACAGTATTATAGTAGCATCTTCCACATGGATCCACCAGACGGTATATAGTTATGTAGTTAGGCTGATTGTTTGATGATAAACTCTGCAAGGCCGTCATGAGATTTTATTTCTCTAATTCTCAAAGATCCCACCTACCGCCCACCTCAAGGCTTACACTTCTCTGTTATTATAGTGAGTGCGGGGATTTCTCTTTCCGTGAAAACCCGCAACCAACGCTATTTTGGGAGAGTGTATTTATGTGTAGTGTAGAGGGCCGATCCATGGTCAGACGTGCTGAGTGACTACCAGGGTCGACTTGGGGGGTCATAGGCCGCCATCGGGGTTATCTCAGTGGAAAAAGAAAAGATGTATGAGACCTAGGCTCGATAAGTTTTATCGACGCATCTTTATGCGGGTGTGCAGGATGCATGGTACTTTAAGATATGCACTCGATCTATAGGCACGCGTTTTTACTACACACACAAAATCGAGGGCACCTGCCTGCTTTGTCTAACCTGGCTGTTCGAGAAGTAATAATTATATGGAAGCTCTGAATTCTTAAGACACACAGGAAGGAACTCACATAGAAACGAGGGACATAAATAGCGTTGTAACTGGATAGTGCCTAGCGCTTTGGAGTCAGTCCCCCAGGACCCAGGAGTCATCTTATCTAATCTCTGGAATTTGAGCAAGTTGGGGAATGGCTTGATCATTCAGTGCCATTGAATATTAGCACACTGGGCATTTTGGCTACCCATTGCCCAAGCGGCAAGCCACTGGTTTTAGCTTCAACCGTACTTGTACGCATGCTATTCTTAGTAAAGTACCAAATCGAAGAAGCGGCGTGTGCTATTCCAACCGTTGAGGCACCGCGTGTTATTCCAACCGTTGAGGAACATAGGTGAGATTTCAGATTCTATTGTTTTTAGGCATGGCGGCAATTTGCGGAAGAAACTTTATGCCCCAGTGTCCACTATACATAAGCTATGGTTCGAGAGTGGAGGGATCAGAAGTCCTTATAGCGCAATTATGCAGGATCTTTCTACATGTGACCATTCATGCACCGTCAGCTTCCACCGCGCACAGAATCCTTCTGGAAGGCTGCACAGAAGGTAACATCGGCGTACTTCTAAGACATTTCAGCACTGATAAAACTCTACATATTGTATACCATTGTTCTCGCAGACACAATGAAGATTGGCAGTTGTGCATCAAATGCCATTGTTTGCTGCTCAAAGTTCGGTATGGCAACGGATGATTAGACGGTGAGCGCCAAACCGTTGAACCGTTGAACCGTTAAAAAACTTTAGGTATGCTGCCGCAAACTAGTATCCATTCATGCTCATGCACACCACTTCTGTGCCGCTTGCCCGTATGTTGAAGCGAGTGCTATGTATATGCCTTGGTGTATCTCTCAGTGATTCTGCTCACAACTGGCACCATTGTAACCACATCTAGGATCTTTCTCGAAGAATACACAACAAATTTGACTCCACCACACAACCTGGCCATTCCAGAGCCCAGACTCCAGACTGTTCTTTCAGAGGTGGTGACTGCCTGTTGGTCACATAAGCACCATTCAATGTTTCAGATTTGTACTTTGCGAGTGGTGAAGCACGGGGGTACTCACTGGTTAGACATGCCTGGCAGAAAAATTCTCACCAAAAGTACCATACCAGTACACCACCACACCAGCTAGGAAAGAATTACACATGTTGTAAACGCTAGGTGCAACACTCAGAGGCTGACTCAGGTAGCTGCTACAGGCAGGTAATTAAAGCTGATGATTCTGATACTGACATTCACTTGTACTCACCCAATGAAACCGTTAGTTTCCGGATCAGAGCATCATGTTAACTATATTAGGACCACCCACAATTGTATAACTCAATAGTATGCAGTTTCGACGGATGGTACTGCAATGATTATTTCAGATATATTCCGAGTATGATGGCTGCATTCTTCAGTGCTGCTTCCCATATACCTGTTCGACATCTTGGGATAGTTCAAAGCTAGAGTTGGTAGAAAAAGGTTGGCGAAGCTTCTTGGGCTTAACATATGAAGAATTGGTGTTCATGCATGATCAGAGTACCCCGGTTGAGGAGATAATGAACACACAAGGAATGTAGAGTAAGGCCACATGTTGACTATTTCATATGATTTCATTATATGATGATGAGAACAGACATGAAACTACTTCATATATAGTGAATGTTTTTCCATAGCTGATTATTTCTTTGCCAATATCTTGAGATCTACTATGTTATTCATAGCATTGTCTTCAGACGAAAAATCCACCTCTGCAAAAGCCCACTCTCATCAATGAACTGCTTAGAGCTCCATACTATGAGTTTTCTGGCACGAAAACGTTGTCTATAGTTCCAGAGTTGTCGAAGTCTAGAACAATACAAAGCAAATGCACTACAGAAAAGTGCACCCATGCACAACAACGACACATACACAATGTATCACCTCCACATATCAGCGAGCTATGCCAGCAGCACGATACAGGTGTGTACTCGAATCTGCTCTCCAACTGGAAAGTACGGTGAAAAACAAGACACGTGAACTTACCACATACCGTATTGCCGTTTGATCATACAATCCTTTCTAGTAGTTGACTACGGCTTAAGCGAAGAATGCCTCAGAGATGAACCAGACCGCATCAAAGCGGGAATACCTCGTCGAAGGACCAGTCAGCAGTGAGCACACGAAGTTTGTGCCATACTCATGTGTGTATTTCAGCGCACACAAGTGTGAAAAAATTTATACAGGTACCATACAACCTACTGTGAAGTGCATCATACACGCTTTGCGTTTCGAGAAAACGGGCTCGATGTCAGGACTCAGATGAGAAGTTGTTGGTTGCTAATTACTTATAAGGTAGTGGTCTGTGGGTCAGATTTTGTTCCAAAAGCATTCGCGCTTGAACATGATCACGCATGCGTTTACGCAGATGCGCGTCTCGGTTGTGCAGTTCTAAACCTCAGCAGCTCCATATGCACGTTGCTTCTGCCCGCAGCCCAATCTTCTGTGTCGAGTCTCGACCCAAACTTGGAAAGAAATGTTCAACGGTTGGAATGCACACAGAAAAAAGTATGGAGATGGAGGGTGGTTGGAAAAGTATATAACCAAAGCACATCTCCACTTTTTAACGAGTGTGTGGAGTATGTTTCCAATCATCATCACCAACAAAAAAAAACAATCTTTGCATCCAAGAGCTTCTCTTGCACAACACATCTTCACTTCATACTTGCACATATACACAATGAACTTCGCCACTCTTTTCACTCTTGCCGCTACCGCAGTCTCTGTTGTTTCTGCTGGTCCAGTTGAGATCTACCTCACTACATTCCACACTGTTGACGTTGTTGAGACTGTCACTGCTACTGCCACTCAGATGGTCATGGAGACTCACTACGTCTCTCTTTGAAGTTGTTTCTCTCTACACTTCACACAAAATCTCATTCTTGCATTGATGGTACCCACTCCATCTCATTTCACATTTTTGCATTGCATTGAAGGAGCTTGATGCCCCTTTCATCTTGGTGTTGCTTGATGCCCGCTGAGCTATTTAATGACTTTACGACTTTTAATGACTCATAAGTTTTTCAATTCTGTTATTTCATTACCTACCAGTAGCTATACCATTCTTAGCAGCATATGCCATATGCTCCAGCTACTCTGGTTATGTATCAGGGTTGTGTTGTGTGTGGGCCCTGGAGTATCTCTCAATGGTATGAGGCCGGAGTAAACGGGTAAAAACTTGTAAGTCCGTAGGGCCATAGACCACCACTGTAGTATCAGTGCTGCAGTGTGCTATGACCGTCCACAAGCCTGCGGGCCGCTACACAAAGGTAGAACGTCCGCTCGCGTCCTCCGCTTTCCAGAATCCAGAGAAGAATGCGGGAAGGGCTGTGTGGAGGGCTAAAACTGGAATTCGCGAGCAATCGCTTGTGCCCCGACGAACGTGATCTGTAGACCGTCGTGACTCGTCGAGAATCTTTTTCACATCGCGGCGTGGAAGGTTTCTAGAAGCCAGATCGTTCCAAGATTGGCCCGCAGGCACGCTTTTTCTTCAGATCCCAGAAAACCCCGTTTCACTTGGTAGTAGGCGCAGTGATCATCGATCAAGAACTCGATTTCACTCAGTAGTTACACACGGATACTATTGTGTGTGATAGCGATCACAATCGAGAAACTGTTTTGGTTACCCTATGTTTCCGTACGGACCAGACAAGGGCGTTTTAAATAAGATCCGTGCTTCGTGTGATACAGTCACCAGTGCCACGTTGACTCGTTGTTAGTTGACGTTGAGTGCCGCGTGTTTTTCCTGTTTGGGACGGTCCGGGACTCCGAGGGAGATAAGCCAAATCGGACTAGACAACCCAGCTTCTTGAAAACTCAACAATTCAACTTCTCCAATGCACGTACGTGTGTTGGCTTCTCTAATTCCACAAAACTATGTTATTAAGTCCATAGAGGGTAGCAGAGGGTATACTGGTACTTGGAACTTGGGTTCACCAATAACATACAGAGGTTGGTGCGTTCACTGGGGACAGATTTTTACCGTGTGATACAGTAAACTCATGATGATGTCCTGTGCACCGCACGCTAGCGGGTACCATATGCTGAATGGGCTAAATAAGTACACAGGACGTTGGATCTCGAGAACTAAAAAAAAAGTGATCGAGCCGACTGTTTTGTGACTCTATCCAGTAGTACCAGTGTATCTACACATACTATAGCTGAAACATCTGTAGACCATGACTGTCAACATCATGAGAACTAGTATACAGAGTGTAATGCCAAACAGTATAGTGTGGTTATACTAGGCGATAACAGGAGTGCCAGCTGCCAGCTGGTTATGGGAGACCAAAGTCTCTACCATACCCCACAGTCTAGACTTCATGAATTGTGCCAAAGTTCATCCCATCAGGCAATTGATGTCTCTCGAATGTGTACAGATGTGAGGGTAGTTGTATGATTCCTCTGCAAACTGTGTGTGTCCCGATTAGGTAGTACCTGTGTATATCTCGATTCTCGTTTGCCTCCTCTACTCTTAACAAAGTGGAGCTTACAAGTTACCAGAGGTTCTTTCAGACTTTCCATGTGCTGGAACTTAGAAGCTGCACGAGAAGATCTGGAAACATGCGGACCAAATTACCCAAAGAGGGAACGCTGTAGTTGTTTCAAGTTTGTAAGGTGAAATGGCCCTTGGTCTACAGATCTCAGACACCGTAAGCTGCAAGAGAAGGCAAACATATGCACACCATAACAATAGAGCTGCGCACAAAGTGGATGCAGCCTAACAATTCGCGACCATAATTAGATGGTGAGTATGGTGCGCTACATGCATAATACTCGAGCGTTACGAGATATCTTGCGTCGACGAGCGCTATTGCGTTTCGCAATCATGCATCTCGGCGTATACTAATGCAACCCATATACACCTTTTCTAAGCGGTAAATAGCGGCTGCATGATCTTCCAGCCCTCTTTGAAATATAGAACCATCTGTGAGACATAAAATGCGTAGAAGGTGGGTTCAGACGCATGGAAGGTCACTACAATAACGTATAGACGCAAAGAAGGTTGGAACAGACATGGAAAGTCCATTGTGTTTGAGGGTACTAATCGGCCTGCATACATCGACATTGTTCTTTGGTGGCGTTTTCTTTTTTCCATACGTGTATCATGTACCAAAACAGGTACAGACTAGAAACGTGTTGGTGGGACCCCTGGTGTTTCAATACATATATAACTGCCCAACCGCCCTCCATTGTACACGATACCTGCTGGCTAATATATCATTATCATCATCATCAAACGTTCTTTTTGCATCTCTCATACACACACACATTCATTACAAAACACAATGCAGTTCTCTACTCTTCTTGCTGCCGCTGTCACTCTCACTGCTGCCGTTGCTGCTGGTCCTCTTGAGGTCTACGTCACTGCTTACCACACTGTCGACTACACAGAGACAGTCACTCAGACTTCCACTCAAGTTGTTATGGAGACACACTACGTTTCTATGTGAACACTCTTCACTTTCATCATCATTTTTGCATCGCCACTTGTCTTCTGTGATGAAACCAGATTGACAAGATGGATTCACTTCCCATCATTCGCATCACTCTTCTGCATACTATCCACTCGCATATCTTCATGATTCATCATCTGCATATTGTTTCGTTTTTGCTGCTATATTAATTGTTATTTTTCGCATCTGTTATATTTATTTGCATTGGAGGTTGATTGACTCAACCATCCTCACTTCACGACTTAATGAATTATCTTCCATACGCTTTACACATTTCAGTAGTCTTTTCCATATACCTCACTCGTGGTACGAAAGCAATTGATTTTTTCCTTCAAGGCTATGTCTTCTCTAACAAGTCAATTTTTTTTCACTTCATAGTCTTCGGTCTTGACTCTCTTTGGGCCCGCAGCGGAACTTGAGGCGCCTCGATAAGATTTTTTTTTGTCATTCCCACGGTAACCGGCGCCTTCATCATACAGTTGAGGGCACCCGCGACTGTGACTCCGCAAGTTCCGCGAATTTCCATGTCCTACGTAGTCTCCAATGATCTCGGTACAACCAGCGAGAGCGTAACTCACAACGCCATCATAAATACACCAAGTGAGCAGAGATTAGAGACTTGCATACTGCCTCTACAGTCGACGAAATCAGCCATCCACCGCCGGCTCCGTTGCGCGGATCAAAACTTGAACCTCTGATAACCAGCTGTTGCAGATCGTGATCAACACGAGGTGGATAACACAACGAGTTAAGGTACCATTGATTCTCACCTCACAGCTCGACCCGTCCTTGTGAACTACAATAGACGCCATAATGAAGGGCTTCACCCTGGAGAACGAGACATCCAGATTCAGAAAGTTTCGAAGTAAGTTCGAAAGAGGCGTGAGACAACCCTCGATGGAGAACCTACGGCGGCCCCACGCATTGTTCCATGTCGGCAGAGACAAGGCGGAGCACGAATCAGATACTCATGTTTCTAGAAGCTCAGAAAGTGGATACTCGCCAGATAATTCCTCAACAACTGACAGTGTGGGGTCCGAACCTCGGCTAAAAGACGCAACAATGTCATCGACTGTCACTTCTCCAGTCAAGTCGGAAAGCCTACATGAACCAAAGAAGGAACCGAACTACTACTTCAATGAAAGCTCCAGGAACTCACCTTTGACATTTTCCATACCAACACCAAGAATTAGCATCACAAGCGACGAAGGCGACTCAGTTCTTTTGAGCAATGAATGCACGGACCTTACCAGACTATCTAAAGTCAAGAACAGAACTCGCTCACTATTCTTCAATCATAAGCCAATTCACTTCGCAAGAAGACCAAGCATCTCGCCAAATAGGAGAAGAGGTCTATCGATAGGGGAGAACATTCCGATGGAGTATTCACCTTTGTCCCGTACTCTCTCCGATAGCAAGTCCGAAGACACCACTACCACATCTTCCCTGCAGAGCGCACAAACAGGTGTCATGGATGATGTAAAGAGAAGACGATCAAGGACAGTTGGTTCGATGGACAGCAATTCACATCATAGAAGGAGTACATCACTTGTGAGGTCCTTTGGGAACTTGATGTCGATCAAGTCAAACGCTTCACTCAGTACAACAAATTCAGACGAATGCTCTACGAGATCTGCTACCACCCCAGGCCCACCCGAGTGCACACCAGAAGAGTCACCCGAATCATATGTTCAAAGGCTGAAAGATGAAGGCTTTGGTTCAGAAATCCCGATCATTCTTTCACAGCATAACTCAGTGTTCTACAAAGACTGCTTGAAGCACTATATGTCAGAATGCTTCAACTTCACAAAAGAGCCTTTGGATATATCTTTGCGGCGTTTCCTACTGCACTGTGAACTCCCAAAGGAAGCACAGCAGATTGATCGAGTCTTGGAATCCTTCAGCCATCGCTTCTATGAGTGCAACAATGAGCTGTGGGAGAACATGGACCAGATTTACTTCTTAAGCTTTTCACTGGTGATGCTTCACACGGATCACTTCAACTCTAATAATAAAAAGAAGATGACGAGGGATGAGTTTGTCAAGAACACTAGAGTCGATGAGAAAGACTCCAAAATCAACAACTCGTTCCTCACAAGGGAGATCATGGAATACTTCTATGACAACATCACTCTCACCAAGTTCATACAAAAGAACCAAGTCCAGGATAACCCAACTCCACCGCTGTATCTACTGCCCAAACGAATCTTCAGCTCAGCATCATCCATCAACAATGAATCAATTAGCCAACCGCCTGTGTCTGCCAATATCCGTTCTCCTTCACTGTCGTCGTCCTCCTCACAGTTCTTCAACTCACAGAACACTGCTGATCCTTACTATTATATTGTGACCGACCAAGTTCATCTATTGCAATTGCCGCTGGGAAGTGAGGATCACAGCAGGGATCAGATGAGAGAGGTATTCCCATGGTAGTACACCTAGGACATCAAGGAAAAACTCAGCACACCGAACACAGTCTTTCTACGCATGAGGAGAGATAGCGAGTGGGCCACTGGAAGAACCTTTGAGGGGACAATGACGGACAATGGAGATGAGACGAATGGCTCAAGTTGTTTACTACGTGTGATCAAATGCTCAGAACTTTATAAAGAGGAAGTATCCACTAGCAAGTTTTTCACTATTGGGGCCAGTACAAGCAAGGTCTCATGGAGGAGATACTACGGTATTCTGACGATGTGTGGTTTCTTCTTCTTTGAAAGTCTGGATTTCCTCTCTCCAGATGACAAAACAGCACTTCTATCAAACAAACAGATTACAGAACCTTTGATCTTGGATGTTCAGCAAGAGAACATCATGAAACCATGCACCAACTTGACACTCAATGGTCTCTTCGCATGCAAACCCAATCAGGAGACACATGGAGAGGTCGGATTGCACCTTTTCAACATTTTCAGTACGAACAAGAAGGAGCTATTTTGTACCACTTCGCTGTCTGATACATCGGCATGGATTGTTGCTATCAACTACGCTGCTTCATTGGACTCGTGCTACATGGACTACCCTGCGCTAATGAGACATGAAATGATACCTCTTCGGTCAACATCATTGGAATCAAAGATCTAGAAATTGATGAGCAACATCCCAGTAACCAAGAAGAAAGTTGACGAGTTGATCAGACTAAGGCAACACCTACAAATCGTCGCTCCACTATCAACGAGGACCAGGGAGAAGTTGATGGCACATAGCCGCTACCTACAAGTGAGATTGGACTGGTTGAGATACGAGATTGATAAGAATGAGACATATTTGAGCTTCCTTAAAATGGAACTGATGAGTTGTCAGAACGAGAACATAGGAAGGGAAGAAGAGGAACATACTGTGTTGGAGGATTCTTTCATGAACGATGCTAGCGAGAACCAACGCAGCCGGAATGCCATTGGCGGTGGTCTTTCAAGCCAACGATCACATCCTTACCGAACCCTTTTGGAAACCGCATTGACGACCGATGATATTCCATTGAGGGAGAGCACACCTCCACCTTCCGAAGAAGCTCATACAGAAGCCATCGAAATGGTGCAGGAGAACGATGATTAGGATGGAGAGGATATTTTCATTGATGCACAATCCTTTATGTGATACGAAATTTTATGACTCATGATAACGCGTGACACTCTGACATCATGATGAGATTAGCTCTGTAGTTGTTTCTGCCTCTTCTTCTCATAGAACTGATCCATTCTGCTTGATCCCATGTTGATGATTTTTGGACAGCCGTCCCTGTCTTTCTCCAACAAAACACACTCATAACAGTAGTAAGCATCTGAGACACCATTTCCACCGCATAACACACACTTGTTACCGTTCTTACCGAAGGAACACTCTTCACAGATTCGTACTTTGGCAGTGGGGCGAACGAAGGAATCACACATCGGACAGCGGCCTTCACAGTTGTTGCATACCTTGCCAATGTGTGTGCCTGGCTGCTTCAGGCACATAACGAGATCAAACTGGTGACGCGACATAGTGGATATGAGGCGTTGTGTTAGAAAGGAGGGGAGTGCAACTCTTTGCGATGATTGAACTGCTCAGAGCTGATACTACTTGATGAAAGGTGGTGATGGAATCTGTACGCTATTTCTCCGCGATTTTTTTTTTTTCCCAGCCCACCAGCACATATAAAAGCCAGGCAGAGTCGGTCTTTTCACAATCCTCCCACATTCCCCACAGATAGTGTCGTTGCTGATTTCACACGCGGAAGCTTCAAATGAAAACATTAAAGAAGTCACTGGTGTCATTCAAGTACTCAACGTTTGAGATTTTTAGTGCGCTGATTTGAAATCCAACAGTTTGTCCCCCATATCGTCTTCATCGCTTTTGACACATTTTAGCGGCAGCTTACCCACCATTATGACGCTGAAGAACGAGCCCTGTACCATTTGCTTGGAGTAGCTCTTCACACCCGCTACTCCGCTGATATCCCGCATGCAGCCATGTGGGCACTACTATCATATTCAGTGTATCCATCTCTGGCGAGAGAGATCGAACCTCTGTCCCACGTGTCGTTGCGACTACACACTGATCGAGTCCATCAACCATCTGGGAACAGTGACGAACCGTGAAGTTCCTACACGTGTTGAACTCCCACCTGCCGAACCAGAATACTTCGAGGCGCCAACTGACGGCGATGATGTGTACAATACTGTCTATGCCACCTTGGAACTTCACATCGATCGACATGTGGCGAACTACAACAGGTGTACACTGTGCGATTCCAGCAGGGGGTCGGTGATCTCTTGTGCCGCTTGTTCATCAACTTATCATGGCTAGTGTTTGGGTCTAGGGAGAGAAAGAGTGGCATAGTGGACTTGTCCCATGTGCGGTGCTGATCAAGGAACGTACCAACCACCTAGCCTCTTCCGGAGATCGAGGTACAGCGAGAGAACCAACCGGGTCTACAACTCATTGATGGCTTCCGATAGAGTAAGATCCAGAGAACCAGCTATGACAGAGGAGGTTGTGGAACGACCATCAATGTCCACAGAGGAGCAGGTTGCATGGGAATCATTTGAGCTTGCCAGAAAGGAGAATCGTACAGCTACTGGAACAGCAGCAACCACAGCAGCAGAAGCTTACCTACCCACACAAATCGTATCATCAGACTTACCAAGAAAGCAGAAGCTACCTTCCAGGCGCAAAAGGTTGGCGAAGGAAAACACAGGGGAAGCTTCTGCTTCTTCAGCAGCCAGATCAACATCTTCATCTCGAGGCCCATCTCTGATCAATTCGCTACTCGACCAAATGAAGACGAACTCTCAACTAGTCAGAGCTTCACCTCAGGGCTTCATCCGTCCAAGTATGCCCAAAGAACCAGATCATAACACCGACCAAAACTTCAAAGTATCACAGAAGCTTCCACAAGAGAACACTGGATTGACGTTGCAACAGAAGTAGCAACTACAAGAGATTGTCAGATCACAGCTGAGACCTTTGTACAAAGACGGGGTGTTGACAGAAGATGAGTACACTCAAGTGAACATGAAAGTTAGCCGGCATCTGTACAACGTCTGTCTCAGGAGTCACAGCCCAAGCAATACATCCTTTGAACAGATAGCTGCTACATGCGTACAAGAAGAGGTACGAACACTCAAACACGGTGCATGACGATTGTGTATAGACTGTTGACGAATTAATGACGTATACCTTATCTTCTACGGCCTGGTCTGGATGGTCTGCTGAACTTGAGGCTTTGCTGAACGTTCGCAGCCAAGCTATCGGTCTCATCTTCAGCGGAGAACTCGGATAGCTCCAGTTCAACGGCATCACCCACCTCGAGAGACTTGGTGATGTCACATCTTTGCTTCAAGTGGTTGATCACACCTTGTTTGTTGGAAGCATACACCATACGTTCCTTCACCTTGGAACCAGAGGGACACGAGTAGATGAAGACGGTCTTCCCGTTCATCTTGACCAGGTTGTACTGTGGATATTCAGTGGAAATGCCCTGGACAACATCTTCACCGGTACTAACGGAAGTGTGTCCCGATAGGAACACCTCTTCAGTGGACAGGTCAATGTTGAACGAGTACAACTCATTGGACTCAACTGCAAAATCGGTGTTCTCATGAAATTTGAAACTGAAATCGTTGGAGTGTGAGACGAGCTTCTTCTTTGTAGATTGGCGCAATGCAGTATTGAACTCTTGCTCTTTGATCTGCTCCAACTCTTGCTCTTTGGAGGAGAGCATGTCCTTTGAGTTTCCAGAAGAGACAGTGTCCCTCCAGTTATCGTATGTGACCTCGTCCAAAGAGTTGAGGAACAATGTGTGGGCAAACAACTCAGAGCCCAATTGCCTTATTAAAGTGTTCTTGGAGGAGGCATACAGCATCTTCTCCTTCACTGCCGCGTAATCTGGAACGTACGAGATGAAAGTGTAGACATCGTTACCGGTTTCGTGTTTCACGACGATGTACTTTGGGCTTGTGTCGGTGAGCTTGGCACTCAATGTGTCGAAGTTCTGCTGAAGAGAGGAATTGTCGTTGATAACCTCTGAGAGTTGAATAACCTCTTGGACGATCTCAGCCACTAGAATGGCTTCTTTGTTGGCAACAAACTGTTTGAAGCTTTCAACGAGCTCGGCACTTGGTGTGATGCCGGATTGTGTGGACATGATGGTTGTGGAGGGACTGCTAGCAATGACGTACAGTAGAAATTGGGGGTATATGATACTAATTTACTAATTTTGAGTACTCAGTTGTGTCGTTGGCATGTCACTAAGAGTGCCCGAACCAGTTTTTTAGCTGCCACGTAAAAAAGAATGCGCGAGCCCGGAGTCGAACCGGGGGCTCAAAGATGGCAACTTTGAATTTTACCGCTAAACCACTCGCGCTAATGGATATCGGGTTGATTTGGCATGATTTACCGGATATGGGGAACAAGGGCTCGTAACCGTTTACGTAATATCTTTCGACCACCACCTTGCGACAGATACGTTAGAAGGACATGTGCCCCAGCTTTTGAAGGAATAGTCCATCTCATCAATTCCCATCAGCTTTGTAACTTTGCCCATATTTTTTCTGGCTACCAACGATGATCACTCCTCGTTCAGTGTTCACATCTTTTGTCTTCAGTGAAGCTCCATCAGCGTTGATTGTTCACAACTGCTTGTCTCCTTGTCTCTTCTGCCTCAAACCTTTGTTTACGGTATGACGCGCCGCGGCCTCTTCTGTTTTCTTTTCAGGCGTGTGAAAGGCACGGTGCTTATGTTTACATACACACATCTAGAAGCGGCCGACGCTTGTATGGAAAACTTCACGCGTCCTGCCAACGAGCTCGATCTTTTCGGGATGTCCATTGTCCACAGCATTCTCATCGAAACACACACACACATACTCATCGTCAGATTACATCTGAATTCACTCGCTTTAACTGGGTCTTCCGTGCTCGCTACATATCGCACATACCGCTAGAGATCGGTCAACCCACATCTCACATTCCCCACTAATCAACCTTACTAGATAAACAAGTCAAGTCCTCTGGAGCACATTCTCACAACACACACAAAGTAACCCAAGGACTTGCTAAGTTCAACATACACTCGCTACTGCAAGCAAGCCACCACTAGCCATCTTTTTCATAACCGTCTAGACCCAAAGACACTTTGGACTTTGAGCCCAGCTAGCCGCCCAGTGATACATACGTCGTCAGTTCTTTGGACCCTGTACTCTTCTCCGCAATGACCGACATCATCGACTACAAGGTGGACACTCTACAAGTCTCTGTGTTCGACGAGATTGAAAAAGGTCTACTACACTTGTCGAGGCAAGACTCCCAACATGATAATCTGAAGGCCAAGGAAGCTACATTCATGGACATCGTCACACTGATATCCAGCATTACACCATCCACTAAGATCGACTACCAGCTCATAGCAGACTTCTTTCTCACATACCGATCATTCATCTCTCCACAGAGTCTGATGAAAGTGCTTCTCCTCAGGGTATCATGGTGTCTCGAGTTGATCAGAGATGAGGCCCATGAAACAAGGCAAAAATTGGGAGAGATCACATTAGTCAGATGCTTTGCCGCCATAAAGCACTGGTTGGAGAACTACTTTGCACAGGACTTCATTCCATCCACACCCTTGCGAGAGCTATACATTTCAAAGATCAATTCGCTGAAGCACAGCAATACGTTCGTTCAACGCGTTATTGGCAGTCTGAAGAAAACATGGACACAATGTTGCAATGAAGCATGGGATGAATCCCTATCTAGTGATGACTTCTACTCTTTTGACATCAAAGTTGGACCACAAAGTACCGCAACTAAGAGACTCTCGAAACTGGCCATCAAGGAACAGGTTGACCCATTGGTACGAAACTCCATGATTTTATCCAGCTTTAACCAAAGAGGCATACACAAGCTCCCTATTCCTGTTCCTTCACCCAATCAGAAACGAAACCCAAACCCCTTCTTGATCCCAAAGAACTCCAATATGAGAGCATCTCCAACATCACCGAGCTCAACGACTGTTCCACACAACTTCACCAGCTCATCACGGTCACCAACTGCACCCCTCACTCCGAAGTCACCTACAGATCCTCTGTACATTCCACTGCTACAACAGATAGATACAAGAAGTTACATATTGAGAGACGAAGGAAGATTCCCAGTCAATTCACAGTTCTCAAGACTCTCCCCACCTACGCCTGTGAAAAAGATGGACTTTGTCATCCCTTTACCGGCACAGGTGAAGCCTCAGCCTAAAGGTCTTCGTCCACTGATTGCACGTTGGGTTCACACGTTCTCACAGTCTTCAAGTAAGTCCAAGTTGCAGACTACACCGTACGTGGAGAACTTCATGTCCTCTGTGGTATCATTCGCCAAACCTACAACGGAAGAACTGGAGAAGCTCGCCTAGGATAAGTTTGACATCCTTAGTGCTAGAACCATCGATGAATTGGAGTACCTTGTCAGATTCTTTAACACCATCACCAAAAAACACGACTCACTTGGGCTGATGCAACAGAACAACTCTTTCAGCTTTACCATCCCAGGTTCAAAGGATAACTTCAGATCGGGTTCATACATCGACAACATGAACATCTGTGAAACTCTCTCCAACATTTCCAAGAGTGTGATATCACTACAACAGCATCTGGAGTCCGAGTCAAAGACCGGGCGGAAGTCGTATCTCACTTACGATTCGATGTACTCTGTATCCCCTATGAAGATTGTTCCACTACAGACGACCATGTTGAAGAAGAGATCTGCGAAGGAGAACTTACGAGAGTTCAATTTTGAGAAGGATGACTCAGAAGAGGAAGGCAGTGAGAAACATGGAACGTCGTGTGATGGTGATGATGAGAAGTTTGAGTTTGAAAGACAGGAAAATGCTGACCATACATCTGATTCTTGTGTGCTTGGAAGCGTCACCAACTCAATCATATCACAAAGCACACCTCTGAGAATCTCTACACAGGAGCCAACAGATAGCTCAAACACCAACTCACATAAGGAAGAAGGAAGTTGCGCTACTCCAGCTACTGATGATACCTCGGATGCCAAGGCCTTGCCAACTGTGGAACTATCTGACAGCTATACTGAAGGGAATGAAGCAGACGTTGAGGACTCATCCAAGAGTTCAGGGATCACAGCTTCACCCTCTCTCGAGCCCTCACCAAGAAACAGTACCGCATCATCAATGTATCACGATTCTTTGGAGGACATCCCTGAGGTCGCATCAATCGCAAACAGCGCACATACCTTCCACGGTGAAGCTTCAGACTATGATGACATTGAGTCCTTCGTCTCAACCTACGAGGAACCTGACATTGAGGACCACATAGAGCCTATGGACGACGCCAGTATACACACATGCACTACTGGTTTGTTAACTCGTGAAAATGAACCAACTACCCCACCTATGGATGGACCTTTCATTTCACAGACACCACAGGTATCTCCGATCAAAGCCATTGAAGAGATCCATGTGCATCTGAAGCAGAGCCAGACTCAGTCTTCGCTAAACTCGACACCTCTGATGACTGCTTGTATTGACAGGGTTCCCTCTGTGACTCGTGTATCGAACGGCACAATCAGTTCTGATGTTCCTGTTGTCACTACTAATCAACGTTCCCTAACGTCCAAGGGAACCACTAACACACACCAGACGTTTGATTCAGAGAACTCCATCTTCAGTGGACGTGACAAGAACTTCATCAATGTGCGTATCGAGAACAGTGCTGATGATGCAAGCCATAGAGTGATCTCAAGAGTTGTACGAAGTGATCTGGGATCAACAACTGCATCTTCACAAGCTAGTGATTACGGTGCACCAATTACCGGTATCCCTAAGGAGGAGATTGCCAAGCTTGCAGCTATATCAGATGCATCTTACCAGGAGGACCCAGACACTGCACTCGCCAAATTGGAGGGAGTTTTCCTCAAGCAGAAACAGACTGCCAACGTGCTTGCTTCATCTAAGGCATCATCGGTGAATTCTACACAGTTGAGAGCACAGGTGGATGACCTTGCCATTCACACACCGGTGAAGAAGCATCGCCAGTCTATGTTGATTGATCAGAGACGTAAGACCAAACTTTTCGCTCTTACTCCGGTGCAACAAAAGCAGGTGAACTACGAGGAATCTAGCTCAAAGATCTTACTGGAGCTTTTGTTGAGCCATCAAATCACGAATGATGTCTTGAAGGTGTCGAACAGTGAACAACATGTTTCGTTCGTCTTGAACTATGACTCGAAGACGCTTGCTGAACAGTTCACACTGATTGAGAAAGATGCATTGCTCGAGATTGATTGGAAGGAGCTGTTGGATCTTGGTTGGAAGTCTGATAACCTTGTTTCAGTGAACAGTTGGTTGGAGCTCTTGGTGCAGAACTAGCAGTTCCAGGGTGTCGATTTGTGCAGTTCAAGATTCAACTTGACTTTGAACTGGATTGTCTCTGAGATTCTGTTGACGAAGAACATTCATTTGAGAAAGCTGACTATCCAGAGATTCATCCACATCGCACAGCATTGCAAAAATCTCTAGAACTACTCTACCTTGATGCAAATTCTATTGGCATTAGACTCGGATAAGGTGTCAAAGCTGAGAGACACTTGGAACATTGTTGAGCCAGGGGACCTTTTGATCTACAACAAGCTGAAGATGATTTCGTCACCAGAGAGAAACTTCTTAAACTTGAGAGTGGAATTGAACAACGTGAAACCTTCTCTTGGGTGCGTTCCATTTTTGGGCTTGTACTTGAATGATTTGGTGTTCAATCAGGAGAAGCGCACCTACCGTGGCAACGAGATCAACTTTGGAAAGTTCAAGTTTACAGCTAAACTTGTGAGAGCCTTGATCCAGTGTATTCAATGGTCTACGCTGTATAAACTGGAGTGTCAGGATGAAGTGCTGAGCAAGTGTTTGTACATCAAGTCTCTGTCGGAGGAGGAGATGAATGAGTGTTTGGAACAATTGACCAAACAGGTTGCATGAGGGAGATACACTACTAATATGTAACTAATGATTGAATGACAGTATATTACCTTCTTTTGATTTAAACAGCCAAATAACCATTCTCATCGTAACCAACATAGATCTTTGCGTCTTCTGTTAACTTAGCACAGTGAAGCTGGACGTCCTCCACCAAGAGATTCAACTCCTGAGCAATGAAGTGAACCGGAACACCTTCTGACATTGATGGAGTGTTCTCATTGATGACTTGAAGGATTCTATCAGCAACGGAGACGTTAGCCTCTGAGGAAGCTGGTTTAGAGGCGAACAATGGGTTAGCGTTACCTTGAGCAGCAGAGGCATTTGCACCAGCAGGACGTCCGATTTTGCCAGTGACGGTGTTGTAGTTGTCGATGACAGCGAGATTGTGATAGAGCACCTGGTTGTAATCTGTGATTTGACGGAACGTTGTGTTGGCAATGTTGGTCTTACCACCGAACTCTCTTACTGAACCTGTCACGAAGACGTAGTTTCCTGGGGCGAGGAAGTCATTTGGTTCTGTAGATTTGTCATCGATCCATTTACGTACGTCAATGACACCTGTGCCGTCTTCAATCTGGATGAGCAAGTTAGAAGTGTTGTCAACGACGTTACGGATCATACCAACAAAGGAGACCACACTGAGTTCAATCCCATGGACGGAGTATTCACCATCCTGAACGACTTGCTTAGCCTCATGAATCATCTTGATCGTGACCGGTGTGAGTGTGTTTCTTGTCTGGGTTCTGTTTGTCTGTGAGCTTGCATTGTTATCGAAGCCTCCATCGTTGTTGAAGCCACCGTTGTTGTTGTAGCCACCATAAGGTTCGTAGTCTGGGTGCGTTGGGTGTTAGTGTACTGAGAGGCGGGTAATGATTTCTTGGAGAGGGATTCGACTTACTCGACATATTGTATGTTCAAGGGAATGTATGGGTGTGTTTGTTATGTCTATTACGTACTTGAATCTGATCTGGATAGTAGTATTTACCAAAGTGCTAGTTGATGAAATGACGCGTTCCTGGTGGCGTCTGAGTTTGCGTATGTTGTGGTGTGTGGATGTGAACAGTTTTCGCAACGCGTTTTTTTTTTTTTTTTTTTTTCTTTCCCAAAGTTCGTGGAGAACAGGTGCTCCGTAACGCTCATGAGATCATATAGTAGTAGCTACTGCAAGTTGGCGGTCTCCTAGATGCCTGAAGGACCTAATGAGATGAATTCAAAGGATTGTCTTTGGATCATGCAAGTACGTAGTGGAGTACACTTAATTGGTTTGTATACGCTGGATGCTGGCTGCTGGCTGCTACTATCTCATGGTGATGATCATCGATGATATTGATCAGTCTCAATCATCATCATCCAAGTCTGGATTCAGGATTAATTACACATGATCACTACACGAGCTAGACTTCTACTCCAGCCTGTCTGAGTTTAGAGCCATTAACCGGCCAGTGTCAAGTGATCAAACGCTCCAAAAGCTGTCACGGCATGACTTGCACTTAGGGGCTACAAATGCGCGAACTGGATCGCCAACCGTGAGGGAGCTCTCCATCACTTGCACTTAAAGGTCACAAATGAGAAGGATTGCAAGACAACACAGAGTAAAAACGGTTGTCATGATTTGTGAAGCAGATATGACGCACACTGATAAGGCGAAGGCGATGGGTGGGGCGATGATATAAATAACTGCCAACCTCTCTTGACGTTCCAAGACAGTCGGAGTACTAAGTAGACTGTAGTACCCTAATTGTGAGGGACCCCACGAGGACTAATTTTTTTTTTCTTTTCACCAAGCTGTTTTTCGACATCCGCTGTGACTCAGAGATTATGGCCCCCGGCCCAATCTAGAAACTGATAAGTGGCTGGCGGAGCTTGTGGGATACTCGCGTATAATGGCTCGACCAGGATGGGCCATTGAAAGACACACTTCTGCGATGAAATTAGCTATGGAAAAGACTGAATTAGGTCAATTAGATATTCCAGAACATTTCTATCCAGTTTTATTCCACGTGTATAGTACAAAGATACCCAGTAAAACATCCTCAAAGTGTCTGTTCTGTCCGTCTATAGCGGCGCCGCACAAATGACTCTTCTCCCATACAGAAAAAAAAAATGCATCCCCGACGACCTCCAGAGTCCACAGATATAAAAACCCGACACACTCTCGCTGTTTCCGTCCAATCCCACCAGCCACATAGTAGCCAGAACTCATCACACAACTATCAACACACATAATGTCCAAGGGAAAAGTCTGTCTCGCATACTCCGGTGGTCTCGACACCTCCGTCATCTTGGCCTGGTTGCTCGAACAGGGCTACGAGGTCATTGCCTTCATGGCCAACATCGGTCAGGAGGAGGACTTTGAAGCCGCCAGAGCCAAGGCCCTTGCCATTGGTGCCACCAAGTACGTCCTTGTCGACGTTAGAAAGCAGTTCGTCGAGGACGTGTTGTACCCAGCCATCCAGACCAACGGTATCTACGAGAACGTTTACCTCTTGGGTACCTCTTTGGCCAGACCAGTGATTGCCCAGGCCCAGATCCAGGTTGCCGAGGAGGAGGGCTGTTTCGCCGTCTCTCACGGTTGTACCGGTAAGGGTAACGACCAGGTCAGATTCGAGTTGTCCTTCTACGCCTTGAAGCCGGACGTTGTTGTCATTGCCCCATGGAGAGACCCAGAGTTCTTCAACAGATTTGCCGGTAGAAAGGACTTGCTCGACTACGCCGCCGAGAAGAACATCGAGGTCACACAGACTAAGGCCAAGCCATGGTCCACCGACGAGAACATGGCCCACATCTCCTTCGAGGCCGGTATCCTCGAGGACCCAGACACAACCCCACCAAAGGACATGTGGAAGCTCACAGTGGACCCATTGGACGCCCCAGACGCCCCAGAGGACTTCACCGTGTTCTTCGACAAGGGTAAGCCAGCCAAGCTCGTGTACACCGAGGCTGGCGAGACCGTCGAGGTCACCGACCCAGTGGAGTTGTTCCTCGCTGCCAACAAGATCGCCAGAAGAAACGGTGTGGGCAGAATCGACATCGTCGAGAACAGATTCATCGGTATCAAGTCCAGAGGTTGTTACGAGACCCCAGGTTTGACCATCTTGAGAACCACACACATCGACTTGGAAGGTTTGACATTGGACAGAGAGGTCAGAGCCATCAGAGACACTTTTGTCACCCCAACACACTCCAAGATCTTGTACAACGGTTTGTACTTCACCCCAGAAGGTGAGTACGTCCGCTCCATGATCCAGCCATCCCAGAACACCGTCAACGGTCAGGTCAGAGCTAGATTGTACAAGGGCTCCATCCAGATCCTCGGTAGATCCTCCGAGACCGAGAAGCTCTACGATGCCACCGAGTCCTCCATGGACGAGTTGACCGGCTTCCAGCCACAGGATGCTTCCGGATTCATCGCTGTCCAGGCCATCAGAATCAAGAAGTACGGCCAGTCCAAGAGAGACAAGAACGACCCAATTGTGTTGTGATTACGTTGCTAATGTGTATATATAGAGGATGATGATACAGGTATTATCGAATTAGTGATTGTGGTAGCATTGCATAACATAACATTATAGGAAGTACTCGCTTCTCTGCGTCTTTTGCGGGGCGGCCTTCTCTGTGTCGTCAGGAACAGCACTGAATATCTTGAACTTGGGTTGCAAGTCGTCGTCGATCTTCATCACACTGGCAACGTTACCGCATCTGTAGCAGTAGTTTGGCGCACTCCAGACCGTGACGACGTCCTTGTCCTTGAAATGGTACTTGAAACCTTCCATCACCAACTGATGCGCACGGGCAATCAACGTCAAGTTGTTCACGTGGTTGAACTCCCTGGCGACTCGGGACCCAAACAACCATCCGGCTCCACGAGGACTCACCTGCCACGACTCGACATCGTCAGGATCACTCCACACCAAATCACAGAAGCCTCCTTCGTGCGGTACTTCTTGCGCACGACTCAACACACGGATCTGATCAAGCATGCGGATCTCTGGGGACAGTCCACCATGCACACAGAGGATTTTCCCGTCGATGATAGCGGCAAGCGTTAGGAAGTCAAATACTTGGCAGCAGTGCTTCCACACCGTTGTGGATCCGTATTTCGTCAAACACTCCTCGTAGAAGCCATACACCTGTGTGATCTGTCTGGACTCGTGGTTTCCTCTCACCAGTGTGAGTCTGTGTGGGTACTTCACCTTCAGGCACATCAACAGCGTGAACGTCTCGAGCGAGAAGTATCCTCTATCGACGTAGTCTCCCAAGAAGATGTAATTGACGTTATCCGGTAATCCTCCACTTGTTCTGAACAACTCTAGCAGATCATGGAATTGGCCATGGATGTCTCCACACACCGTGACGGGGGATTGTACCGGCTGGATATTCGACTCTTCCATCAACAACTCCTTCACCATCTCACACAGCTGTTTCATGTCGGCCTCTGGTAAGTGTTGGCATTTCTTCACTGTTTCCAACCATAAGTCTGGTCCTCTTTCGGTCATCTTTGTGTGGGCTGTGGGGGGGTGATTCTTGGTGGTGTTTGTAGGGGGTGCTTTGTTGTGACAATCTAGTGGATACAAGGCGATTCCAAACAGTCCGAATAAATATATTCCTCTCTCTCTCTCTCTCCTCCAATACTCCAAGCTACAGAGTTGCCCAAAAGCGCTCTTCAATCTTGTGATGGTTGGCCGTCGCACTTCCAATTTGTGCGGGAGAGGAAAAAAGAGCGGTACGGGCAGCACAGCACTATAAAGCACTTTATATGTAAGGGCCGGGTAACCCCGATTTTAGTACACCTACCTTATTCACATATCCATCCATTTTTCATCCCCAACTGCTCCAAATCTTTGCTGATAGGTGTCAAACACATCTGGGAAAGGTTCCTTCTTGGACAAAATCATCATCTTGGACCGCGAGATGACGTTTCCCTTGATCAGTGCGTTATCAACAAGCGAAACACATACATTCTCCACAAACGCATCGTCAATCCCATTATTACTCGAGAGTACAGTTTGATGAAGCAGTCGTGATCCGAACACTCTCTGTTGTTCCTGAGTAGATCTGATGGACACTTCCAGTGCACGTTGCAGGAATCTGTAGTATAATTTCCCATTGCTCTGTGGTTGACCCAACGAGAACACCTTGGTGACCAAGTTGCGTAGCACAATCACTCGAGATCTCTGTGCCATCAACACAAGCATGCGTCTCTTTTGGAAGTACTCCTGGTGAGCAAGCAGAGAGGACTGGAACCCAAACATGTTGCCGTGACGCATGTGTGATATCAGCGGTGTGTACACTTCACGTAACTCATCGAATTGGTTGATCACAGTTCGACTAGGGATCTTCCCCACCAGTAACGACACAGGAACAAGATACCTCAGGATCCTTAACACATTGGTGAGGTCCGACTGGGAACAATTGGTGAATGCCCATTGTAGGTGGTTGAATGACTTGGTCAATTCTAGTTTCATCAGATAGTATCTTCCGAGGATATACCGGTACTCCACTTGTTGTGCCCTTGGATACTGGCTAAACTTGTGGTCCAGATTGTTCATGTTGGCAAAGATGTTTTGGCACAATAGAGGGGAGTCAATGATGAAGTAGATCTTGTTCAAGTTGTTGGCAACGAAGAGAATCAACTGTGTTTTGCTGCTCTTATGTTTCAGGTTTCTCAAGTGGTTGAACAACTTGGACAGCACCGAGGAGACAAAGATGAGTCTCTGGAACTTCTTGCCTGGCACCTGCGCGTTCAAAACTCTGTCTAAACGGATCATCAAGGGCACCACGTAGCGTACCGTGGAGTACATCAGATCTGTCAGTTTGGCACCGTGTTGGTTGTTCATCAATGCCGTGGATAAGTCCTGGAAATAGACTAGAATCAAGTCATGAGACTTCAACAACGACCAAGGTTCCAAGTCTCGACACAGTTTCAAAAAGGAGACACACAATGACTCCAATGATGACCATTCGCCATCAAACATTTTCAACTGGTCAACCATCCTCGTTATCTGGTCGTCTGTCTGTCCGATCATGTCATCCTGAAGTTGTGATATCAACTGACAAGTCTGGTGTTGTGAGATGTCGATGGAAAGTAACTGGGTGAGTTCTTTAGACACACCGGGAGATTGACTTGCTCGCTGACATGCAGATTGTATGGATTTCAAGAAGCTGCCGGTGTTCATTTTGTCTTTGCTTTAGGGAGTAATTGTGAATTGAGTTTATTATGAAGATGTCTTGGTGTTGACTATTGAAGAGGTTGTTGATGTGAAGCCTGGGTCAAAAAAGAAAAAAAAAAAACCCGGCCGCCCTCGAGATGAGTGGAAATCGGCTTCAAAATAGTCCCCATCGAGGCAACAAGACACCATCACATTAACGCTATCCCTCCATCCATTCGCATACAGAAAGTACCAACATGGACGTCTCATCCAGGAGGGCTCCACAGGGCAGACCGAAGATCCTTACACGTGAGGACTTCGAGAGACAACAACAGGAACAACAATAGGCCAAGTCCACATCCACATCGACTATCAACAAGAAATCCAAAGATGAGAAACCCAAAGCCAAGGGGAAACCTGCTGCTCCATCATCAATCACAACTACAACAAGGAAAACGTCACGTTCAGCCAAAAAGACCCGATCCGGTGCTGTGAAAGGTGTTAAAGTTGTGGTACGTTTACTCCCACCAGGGCTAGCACCTCAAAATTTTTGGGACATTGTACACGATTATACCACTGCCAATTTGACCATTGATAAGTACTACGTCCAGGGACACTATGCCTCGAAGCCTTTCAAGCAGCCACACTTCTCAAGAGCATACATCAACTTCAAGAAACCGGAAGACGCAGAGAAATTCTCCATGGCTTTCAAGAACTTACCGTTTGAAGATGATAGAGAATCACTTGTCCCAAACATCACCATGTCGCTGTTCCCCAAGATGGTGGACTCATCCGATGTGGGAATCAAGACCTCAAAGTTGAAGTTGGAAGAGTCTAATGTGTTCTAGTTGTTCATGAAAGTTCAAGCTGGTGAATTGGAAGCCCCAACTACGTTTGCCCTCACTGAAGAACAGGCCAAGAAGTTCATTCATAAGAAGGATCAAGACCAGAACAAATCTAAGGATTCAGAGAAGAAGGACAAGTCTAAGAAGGCGAAGAAGCCAAAGAAGAACAAGAACAGGGAGGGAGGTGAGACAGCAGCAAAGAAGCCTCAAGAGAAAGAGAAAGAGAAGGAGAAGGAGAAGAAGAACAAGAACAAGAAGAACAAGAATGTCGACAAGAAACCATCAGCGCAGTCCACAGAAGCGCAGAGCAAGGACAAACCGAAGAAGGAAAAGAAGTCTAGGAATAAAGCTAAAGCATCTCCTTCCGGTACTGGTTCTACTCCTACACCCGCAGCTTCGAACACACAGGAACAGAAGCCCAAACCAAAGAAGAAAAAGACCAATAACAACAAGAATTTAGAGAATGGAAACACTACAGAGAAGAAGACTGAAGCCAAATCGAAACCAAAACTTCTTAAGAGACCCTCTTCTGCGTCTTCTTCAAGCTCTACAGCTGTTGCATTTTAAGTGTGTATGAGAGATGAGGGGTTTTTGTGTCAGTCTAACTCAAAGAGACGATGAAGAGCTACATCCTTCAAGGAATATCCAGTGTACACTATAATACACCACTACTGCATTGCCTCAGTTATATCTATTCTTCAAACCCTTACTACACTCTCATGATGATTCAGATGTCACCACACAGTTCCGACTCGAGGTTCATCAGTGCCACGATCCATTGGCTCAGTTGTTTCCCACACACTGCAAACTTGGTCCAACGATCGGATAGATTTGACAAATTGTGTTCCTTACAGTTGCTTGTGAAGTTGTTTGAGGCCTTGAGTGGGTGCTCAGATCTACCATTGACAGTCGATGATAACCACGCCGATGACTACACAACGTACAGTGCAGTTGTACAAGAGATCGGCAATCAGTTTGCACAACAGAAGTGGTCCCACAGGAAGTTTGTCAAGTACATGGCGATGTTGGACAGTGAGCTGCTTTTCAATGGAGACTACCATCACATTTGTCTCTTGTGTTATGTTCTTGTCGAGGTGGCCATCCATGGGGTTCATAGTGGGTTGGCTATATCCACTGTGTCTATGTTGGACGAAGACGATCAACAGCAATTGGAACAATTCATCTACGACGACAGGGACATCAATGGTCAGAACTTGTTGTTGATGCAAAGAGTTGGTCAGTTGGAAGTTGGTATGACTGAACTACAGAGGACGTTGGCAAAGAAAGATCGGGAGTTGGCACTGTACAAGACACAGTCCAGCTATGAGTTGGAACAGCAATTACAAGAAGAGTTGGCCAAGAAGTGTGAAGAAGAAGAGAGATTGAAGAAAGATATCCAACGATTGAGACAAGTTGTTAAGGAGATGAAAATGGAGTTGAACCAACTGAACGAGGACTTGTTGATCATTGGATCGCTTCAGCATAAACCACCACGCCACTCGGTGATCACGAATCAGCAGGAAAGAGATCATACTAGAGCGGAAGTATCGAAATCCAATGATCAACAACACTTAACAAAGTTGCAATTGGACTTGGAGTTGATTCAATGGGAATACAACTTACTACAAGATTGGATATACAGTAAAGGATCGAGAAGATGAAAGAGAAATGTACAGATTAAGCTATTATAATAAGAGGATTTAGTAGAATTAGAAGAGAGCATCCAAGGTACAGCAGATACAGAGGGCACCGAGACATGCCATACAACAGTCTCCACTGTCGCTCTTCTGTGGCTGTTGCTGAACGTAGACTGGCTGCTGCTGCTGTTGGTAGTAACCCTGCTGAGGAGGCGGGCCTTGCTGGTAGTAACCCTGCTGTGGGGGAGGACCCTGCTGGTAGTAACCTTGTTGAGGAGGCTGACCGTAGGCCTGCTGTGGAGGTCTGTTATAGTCCATGAAGCCTCTGTCGGCATCACTGCCACCGGAGTGCTGTGCCTGCTGGAACTGAGGTGGAGGACCTGGAGGAGGGGCGTACTGCTGGGTAGGTGGAGGACCCGCAGGAGGGGCGTATTGCTCGTTGGAGTTGTAGTACTTCTCGGCGGACATTTGATGAAGAGAGTATCGACCTCAAGAGTCCAACAATGCGTGACACAATTAAGGGTGGGTTGCAACAGCTGATAAATATGTAAACAACCTCCCCGCGGGCAGCTGTGAAAACCGAGCCGCCACACATGAAGACACGGAATGATCGACCCTTCTCGAAAGTGGCTGTGTGTGAGTGATTATTGGTGTTCAGGTGTTTGCTTATTCAGCAATGATGTCATCGGATTGTTGAGGTTATGTAGCACTTTCCGCGGATGAAGGACGACAAGGGAAAAGGCCAGGCTGCACAGTGCACAACCCCGCACTTTACACCTGTCACCTTCTAATGCGTGCTCGAGAAAGGCGCACCCAACATTGTGTCTGTCGTGTGCTGACGGAGATTTGTTGGGTCTATCAACAGTTCAAAGTTCAAAGTTCAAAGTTGGTTTAATCCCGATCAATCATACTCAAACTTCAAAGTTGGTCTTGGTCTTGTTGCGATCTTGCGATCGTCATCGACAGCAGAGAGATCCCACATCCCACCAGACACTTGACAATACTCCCTCCAGCCTGCCAGGTCTCCACCCATCAATCTCAAGGAAACAGTCGTTTACCGATGACCATTGACCATGAGCTCTTCATTCGAGTCACACTATATCAATCTGTTGGAGAACCCCCTTAGAGATCCCACTTTGCTACTCCCTCAACCTGACAACCTGTACGATCATTGTAACGAAGACAACAAATCTACAGAACAAACAAAGCCTGTTACGCATGAGTACATACGGTCTATCATATCGAGGATCTTTGGCGTGAACTATCTCAGTCTCTACAGGATCGAGAAGCGTCCCGAGAGCTACACAAGCTAGCAATTCGAGCAGCACTTCTTACAGATCTTCAGTACAGATCCACAAGTCCACAATCACGTCTCCCTCATTGTTCAGCAGGAGATGCAAAGTGGAGTCCTTGATGAGCGATTCAAATCACAGAGAGAATCCCAGCTACTATAGTGGTTCAAACAGTACTATCATACCCAGTTGAGTCAGATATCCAACACCACTTAGACCCAGTACCACTTCAAACTCAAACTGGCATACATCCTCTTCTCTCATATCCTGCCGTTGATCTTTTAGGACGGTATATGGATACACACCCAGTCGCTACAGAAGTACATATCCTTCATCCAAGCCAGAAATGACCACACGATCCTCTTACTACCCAATCACGCTTCTCACATTGACTACATCATCATACATTACCTCTTCGTTCGTTGTGTCCTTCATACACCAGTGGTCATTGCCGGTGAGAACCTAAACGTTCCACTGTTTGGACCCTACTTGAAAAACTTGGGTGCCCTATTCATCAAGAGGAAGTTCAACAACATCGACGACTTCTGGTATGAGCAGAACATGGAACTTCTGCTGAAATGGCACTCCCAAAGTATCTCACCTTTACAAATCGAGCTCTTCATCGAGGGCACCAGATCAAGAAACGGGAAACTTCAACTGCCCAAAACTGGTTTCCTAGAGCTTATCAAAAGAAGCCTTCCAAGCAAGCCGATCAAAGTGTTACCAATCTCACTCACATATGAGAAACCATACGAGTTTGAAGAGTACCTCGTGGAATTGAACGGGATGGACAAAGTTCAAGAGTCCTTCTCTGGGATTGTCAACTCGGGGTGGAGGCTTGTTAGCAGACAGTCTAAGACCACCAATTACGGCAAGCTGATCATCAGATTTGACGATAGGCTATTGGACATCTCAGATCATCCTGCTATGAAGTCATTGGGTTCACGGGTTATGTCAAGAATCCACCAGATCTCATTCATCACGGAGATCTCTGTCATTGGGCTTAGTATCTCCATTTTGTTCTACAAGAGAGTCCATGTGAAAAGGATACCCAAGAGAGATGTCATATCAATATTCAGAAGGGTTGTACATGAACTACTTTCAAACAATGCTGACCACCCACATCTAAAGAGATGTCTGGAGATGGGCGACGCCGAATTGGCCAAGATGTGTGACAACCTCCTGCAGAAGTTCCTCGCCAAACACATCAACATCGAAGACACGTATTATACCATCAAGGATGAAATTGCTCTTGTGTACTACAAGAACTCTCTATTAAACAGATTCGTTTCTCCCATGTTCCTGGCAAGATGCAACGGCTCAGTGAGAACGCTCCATATTCTCAAACAACTCTTCCACTACGAGTTCCTCATTGATGAGATAGAGTACACAGAACCATATCCAGACACTCTCAATGAATCCCGAATCGAGCTCTTTGGACAGCTACTCAACCCCTTCTTGGAGTCGTATGAACTGGTTTTGAACAACCTCATTGGGGTCATCAACATCAACCTCAAACATTGGCTCCATCTCCTCTACTTGTCTTCACCAAACGTCATGTACAAGGAGTCACTGAACAAGGCAAACATCCTCTACGCGGTTTACATCTTTCAATCACTTCGTCTATTACGCCTCAATAAGAATGCAGACATTCAAGTTCTCGATGACGATGGGATGTCCCTACTGAGAGACTACCTCCATCAACTTCGCCACAATCAGACACCATCAGGTGAAGACAGAATCTGGAAAATGTTCAACAGATCCACCAATGAAGCTAAACTGTGACCATGTTTCACTTCCTAACAACAACACGTGGATCTGCGCCTTGCAGTAGACGGTTTCTCAGTGCTTCATCCCAAGCGAATATGTATAGTCCCTTGACTCCCCTAGTTAAAAGAACACTGATGGAGTTGAGGATGATCTTCTCCTTCACTGAATCAACATTGGTGATGTTCTTCTTGCGTGTGAATCCTGCGTGATCGTCGTAGAACTGTGGTTTGATTTTTAGTTGATCCGTCTCTGGATCATAACCAACACTTCTACCCAATATCACACTGGCATAATTCAGATCAAACCCTTGGATCGTGTACACAGATCCAACTTCATCGATGGTATCCTCTCTTTCACTCCATGGCATTGTGGCCTAAGGCATGTATCGATCCCATCTCAACTTGAATTCATCTGACTGTGAAGTGACGAAGTAATCCTTCCCATCCAATCTGTATGGGAAATCGTATGTGGCCAGCAAACGACACTGTCCGTATTCTTGGTCTCTCAATTTGAGAGCATCATACATCTGCTGGCAACTCTCAAACACTCTGAACTCGAACGGAGTGGATAGCTCAACGTCCTGTGTAGGTAGTGGCAGTATCCTCTTGTTGATAGACAGTTCGTTGATCCATTCAACAACATCTGGCTGTGAAACGACTCTGAATTGTTGTCTCAACTGGTAGTGTTGTACCACAGATACTCTTTGTGAGCCAGCAAGTAGTTGCTAAAGGGATGCGCCGTCTTCTGTGCCATCCATTGTCCAGAAGGATCCCATTCTCAACGACTGATTACTGTCAAACACCATGATGACGACTTTACTCAGTTTGAGTAATTCTTCCAAGTGGTTGTCTTGTTGAAATCTTTTGAAGGCATCTTTAGCTGTTGCCAAAAGATGCGCTTCGTCGATTACCAACACATCAATCATTTTATTGGTACCCCTTAGTTTGTTGATCAACGTGGTGGGTCTCTCCAGGTCAGACTTGTTGATGTATGCGAATTGCTTGGAGATCTGATGGTATAGTTTCAACATCTCTGGATGGTTCACAACCAAGTAGTTTGCTGTACCTGTGAGTAGCTGGTCATTCGAAGTTCTCGAGATGCGTTGGATGTCATTGAACAGGGAGTTTAGAATGACTGATTTCCCTGTACCTGCTTGGCCATTGATGACAAACACACTGGCTGCAGTGTTCTGCTTGTCGTTGAAAGCCCTCAAGTTTGTATGGATGAATTCCAGGATCTGCTTCTTCAAGTTTGTCTGTTCATCGGACAAGAGGATCTTCGAGATCTTGGTGACAGCAGCTGATGGTGACGTGCCCCTAGAGCTGTCGTTCGATGCCTTCTTTGAAGTGACGTGTGTGTCGTTTCTTCCAGTGTTTCGTCTCTTTGGTGGCATCTTAGTACTAAAGGTGGATATGTAGCGTCTTGGGAAACTCTTCGATACAACAAAGGGAAACATTGGGTACCAAATGGAGCTGATTTTCCATGAAGACCTTAAGTCCGTGGGCCGAGTTGGCTTTGAAGTTTGAAGGAGATCATGGTGCGGCCCCTACCAGTCTCATCGCAGGCCTCCATCTGTTATGTAGCACTTACAGGGAGGATACCCAGTGCGCTATAACCAATCCGCGAACTCGTTCGTTACCCCTATTTTCCTCAACGTCATGAGCTCGCTGCAGCTTGCAACGAAGAGCAAAGACGGCTGGCTGTGAGCTGTAAGACACGGATGAAGATTGCTCTGGTGGCATGTCTTGAGAGGTTTGCTGGATCACTATAGTGCTGTCATAGTATCATAGTCAACATCGTTATAGGCGGTGAACCAACATAGCTTGAACGAGAAAGGACACATTTCTCTCGCACCAGGAGTGTTCCCCGAGCAACAGAAATTTTACTTTCCAGTGTCCACGCGTTGTTGTTTCTTTTTTTTTACCGTGATGGATTTCTTGTTTGTGTGTGCTTTTAGCCGCGGCCTGCGAGTATAGGGGCTATTCACGAGGACCGAGCAGCGAGCTCTCAGCACATTTTGTAGGGAACCTGAAAAAACGAGGCAGTACAATTTCATGGGGAATTTGATTATCCCAACTCTTGCCATTCATTAGTTACATCTTTCCCACACTCGTTCGCTTCCTCTGACTTTCCAAACATCTAGCCTTCCACTCATTTGCTTTCTTTCATTCCCCTTCACTTCTTTATCTCTCTCCTCCACCATCCCACTCGTCGCGTTAAAGGGCAGCTCATTGACCCATAACATACCACCACCCTGAGAGCTCCACACACACTCGTCTGCTCTACACACTTTACAACCACTTAGACTCGCATACATCACATCTGCTACCTCTCTACAGACATGAAGAAAGAGCTCCAGTTTTTAATATGGGCCCACCTCCTCGTTGTGGCCGTGCTGGTGTACAACACGTTCGACCTCATGACGTTACTCTATGACGACTCGTTTGCCGACCAACTCACAGACCTGGACTTGAACCCTCCCCCAGGGACACCGGAGAAGCCACAGCTAATACCTAAGATCATCCACCAAACATACAAAGACAAGAACATCCCAGAAAAATGGCAGGAGGCCCAGCGTAAGTGCATCGAGTTGCACCCAGACTACCAGTACATCCTTTGGACAGACGAAATGGCCTCCAACTTCATCGCTGAGCAGTACCCATGGTTCTCCAAGACATTTGAAGGTTACACCTACAACATCGAGCGTGCCGACGTGATTCGTTACTTTGCCTTGATCCACTACGGTGGTATCTACATCGACTTGGACGTTGCATGTGAGCGTCGTTTGGATCCATTGCTCTCTTCTCCAGCATTCGTGCGTAAGACCATCCCAACTGGTATCTCCAACGACGTGATGGGTTCTGTGCCTAAACATCCATTCTTCCTGAAAGTGGTGGACTCGTTGCAGAAGTACGACATGAACTATCTCATCCCATACTTGACCATCATGTACTCCACAGGCCCACTATTCCTTAGTGTGGTGTGGAAGCAGTACAGAAGATGGGGACAAGTGCCTGAGAGCGGAGTGGTGAGGATCATGTTCCCACAGGACTACAAGAAACACACAAACTCCTTCTTCTCCATCTTGGAAGGCTCCTCATGGCACTTGGGAGATGCTCAATTCATCAAGAGCATGGGTGACCACATTGCCCTCGCCGTGGTGGCTGGGTTTGCCCTTGCTGCTGTGTTGCTCTACGGTGAGTACAGACTCTACCTGTGGTTGATTAGCGGCGGTTACAAGAACAACTGGATCAGAAGACTTTGGCAGAGACACGTTGCTAAGTCGCATGTCAAGAGAAACAGAAAAAACTCCAACTTGGAGTACTACGAGCTGGATCAGGGAGTTCTTTTGAAGCCTGAAACTGTCTAAAAGAAGCCTTCAATTTCGTTGGTTATTTCTACAATTCAACACTCGTTTTAACACCTTCTAATTCCTACGCATCGTTTTAATAACTTAACAAAACCAATCTATTGTAGAAGAAGAAAATAATAACAAGGAAACTAATATACACAGAAGAAGTGAAGGGTAAAGGGGGGACGAAGTCATAAGCCTCTTCATGGCATGGTAGCAACAGAGCCCTGTGTGCTCAACCATGACTCCACGGTGTCGGCACTCAAACCGGCGCTGAAGTCTGTGGAGTCGTCGAGCTTCACCACTGTAATGGAACCGTCGCTCTGGAAGATAGCAGCACCCTTCATGCTTCCACTCACTGGTCTCTCGAAGTAGTCCTGGGAACCGGTACCACCAGTGGAGGAACCGTCATTACCCTGGCCGTCGTGGATGTGAGAGATCAATCTTGTGTCACCCTTGGCGAGAATCTCAAACAGATCCAACTCACCACAGCCGGTGCTCCAACAAGAACAAGAAGCATCACCGTACTGCAAAGTTCTTGGGATCTTAGCGTTGAGCAACCAGATGGCTGGCATGTCTGGGTTAGAAGCACCATCAGAGCTGGTGTCGTGTGGCATCTCAAACTCAAAGACGAAAATCTTCTCAGCACCACCGAATCCGTGGTAAGCTGGGATACCTTCTCTGTAGTAACCACATCCGTCGTTGCCGTCGTCACAGGAGGCACCGCTGAAGATCACAAACTCATCATCGGATCCCAAAGTGACCTCATCCAAAGCAACAGCGGAAGAGGAGGTGTCCTTACCGTCAGAAGAGGCGTAGGACAAGGAGTTACCGAAACAGGAGGACCAGACACCAGAGTTAGTACCACCGAGAGTGTTCAAGAAGACACAGTTGTCGGCAGAACCTGGGGTGTAGTAGGAGGATCTAACCCAGTCAGATCCAGATGCAGCGGCTGTGGTAGTGGCAGCAGCAGTAGAGGAGGAGGAAGTGGTTGAGGTGGAAGTAGAGGTAGAGGTAGAGGTTGTAGAAGTAGCCTCCAAAGTGGTGGTGGTAGAGTCCTTAGCTGGAGCAGCGGTGGATGGAGCCTGTGGTGCCAAGGTGGTGGTAGTAGCCTCGCTGGAAGAGGCTGGAGCAGCTGGAGCAGCAGCAGCTGGGGAGGAAGCAGGAGCAGGAGCAGGAGCTGGGGAAGAAACTGTAGACAAAGTAGTAGCAGTTGATGGCTCAGCAGCAGCACTCTTGGTGACAATCTCACCCTTGGCGTTGACATAGACAGTCTGGGTGATCTCGACAACTTCGACAGCAGCCTGTCTCTTGTGTGCGTGGTGGACGTGCTTGGTGGTAGTGCACTCTTCCTCGGCTCTCTTGACCTTCTTGTTGCTTGATGGAGTGTAGAAGCCGAACTGCAGGAGCTTCACAGGACCTCTGAAGTGGATACTCAACTCCTCATCCAGAGGCGAGTTGGTACCACTGAAGGAAACGGTTTCCTGAGTACACTGACATGTGGTCTCGTCCATGTTAGTGACGTCCTTGTAAGTACCGGAGTAACCGACATTCTGGTAGGTGACGGCAGACACCTCGGAACAGAAGTAGTTACCACCTTCGTAGGAACAACCAGCAGTGGCCTTGGAGGCAAGAGCAGAGAGAATGGAGAGCAAGACGGTGTTGGAGAATCTCATCTTGTTACGTGGGAGCTAGCAAGAATAAGGTTATGAAGAGGTGAGTATTTGTGGTTGCACTTGGATCAACAATCAACGATCGAGAATGTGTGATAGTTTATATGGTGTTGTGTGTTTCAGGTTGGTTTACTCTTTGCAAGAAGTGTGTAGTATAAAAGGAGCGACTGAGGGTGGGAGATCTCGTAGTAGCTTCTGGCAAAAGTAAACAGAGGAAGGGGTGTGTGGACACAAAGGAGGGTGTATGGGTTTAGCAGATGATGAACAACAACACGATCTCAAACGTCTTGCGAGCTGGAAGGGGGGATTCACGCTCATGATATATGGGTCTCAGGCTGGGAAAGTGGGCGGTGACCGCTGGCTTGTTGTCTATGCGCTTCCATGCATAATAACACGATCGGGGCTGCAAGGATCGCGATAATTTTCACCGGATTGGGTATGTTGAGAGCGCTACGCGTCCGCACTCCCACAGCGCCAAACGCCCAATCTGGTTTGCGAAACACCGTTCCGGGCACGCTGCGAGCCTCATTTTCGCCGAAAAGGAACGGTGGCGGCAAAAGGAATGCGCCAAACCCGCACACCAAACGCGTAAAGGCTTGGAAGCTTGTTGCGAAAACCTCGAAGGGGTGGCTGGGCGTTGACCTGTTGAAGATATCAGGGAGCTGGTTGGAAGGTTGATACACCATCTCATCAGGGAAAGATCAGATCAGATCATCGCTCGATGATGTTTCAGCTAGTTTTTTAGTGGATGTATTCTTGCCTACCAACTAGCTGTCACCATTGTTGACAGCCAGCACCGAGTGTTCTATGAAGTTCTCCCTGAAGTTGTCCTGAGCCTTGGCCTTCCTTGTGGGCTTTTTCCGCGAATTTTTTTTGTGAGCTGCGGGGGGCCATCTACGCTAGGCTTGAAAGTTAACAAGCTGATCAACCCCCTTCGACACCTGTCTGAATCACGATCTGGTTTCGAGGGGTGCCACTGCCAGGACCTTAAGATGTTTCAGTTCGCAGGGGCCCGATCAGCTATTGGCTGAAAGGATAGTACCATCTCTAGTCCGGAGTCTGGACTCTGATCTTGTATAAGCCTTGGTAGTACATTGGCTAGAAAATGGGCTCATGGAGTGAACACGGCTCATCGTGTAGTATGGTGAAGGCACACTTCACGGCGTTTGACGGTCTCAATAAGTCAAAAGCTAGAGGTTACTTGTTGCACATATCATCAACTTTTTACACCCTTGTTTGAAGTTGTGCAAAAGTGCGTAACCATATGTACAAAGTTAACTTCTTCAAGTTCTGTGGCCGGCCTGTCCGCAAAGGTTAGATCACGGTCATTCCCTGGTGGCTGGTAGGAGTCGATGGCCCTCCCTCCCAAGATACCGGCCGCTTGTACATATGATAATAACAATACAAGTCTACCAATGAAATCTCAGGATGACTGTTTGAAAATTCCCCTTTAGTTATTAGCTTGTTTGGAGTGTATTCTCAGTGCTCACTCTCAACTTAAGCTCGAATCACACAAGGCGGTGGCCTAAAGTACTTTTCTGTACCTGAGCGCTGATCTTTCCAACGGCCGTGGTACGGAATGCATTACGGTTCATCCTCACTCATATAACAAGCTTTACCGTACATCTGATTGAGGAATGTTACCTATATCCAGAGTCTAGACTCGTGAACGATGCAACCTTATATACTTCAGTTCACAGCATCTATAGGCCGTCCGCTTATCAAGTATACCCTTCAATTAAATGATATATCCGCATAGAACTCGAGCTGCTGAAGACTGATCTGCTATATCTAGGTACTGCCACCAAGAATGAGTTATTCTTGCCTCATGAGCAACCAAACGCTAGCTAGATTCAAGGCATATATCCATAGTTGAAAGGTAAATTAGCATCTATCATCTCCTCTAGCCAGGGGAGTATCATATGCTAGTAGCGCTATACTATAGAGCTCAACGGGGTGAGTACCTTAGCGCTTGATGAATTCCATCGCATATGACATAGATCATAAGCGGAGGTGGATATACATGGAGCTTGTAGTGTACCAGGGTCTAGACTCTCAAGTTCCAACTCAAGCTTCCATTTGTTAGTTCCCATCCTATGGAAAAGTTAAGTGTACACTGAAGAGGAAGAAGAAAAGTTTGAACAGCGGAGCACAGATGCACATTCAAGCGTGTGGGCGCACGTAATTAAGAAGCACACAGTCCACCTGAATTCCGTATCGTCACCGGACCCTGGTGGTATGGAGCGGGAGTCTAGACTATATACAACAGACGGAGATATTTATCAAACTTCCGAGCTGACCATCTACTAACCAGCAGTCAAGATGTGCCGAATAAATTACTGATCTTCCTAGCGGAGTTTGGATCATGATTCATGATCCACCACTGCCCATCGACTCACTCAGGTACGGTCTGCTAGTGTCGCGAACTCGAATGGTTACCAGTGCAACCACCGAGGAGCTCTCTTTACGACTGACTGGAAAAATGACTACCATTAACTTAATAATTACATCACACAGCTCAATTGGCATTTGATATTGTTACATGGTACACTTCTTCATTCAATCAAGGGACCCATTCCATGCCGGCAGCCATCTTACGGTCAGCACCAGCACCGGTAGCACTTACTCCCATGGCGTTCATAGACATTTGTGTGGCTCCGTTCAACTATTGCTGAGGAATATCACCAGTCACAGTAGCAGTAATCACGTTCTGTTGTGTCTGCTGTGGCTGAGGCGCTTGAGCGACAAGTGGGATGTTCGACTGTTGTTGTTGTACCGTTGGAGGTGGTGGTGGGATCGTACTCACAGCGGCCACTGCCTGACGTTGTTGAGTCTATTGCACCAGCGTTGGGTTGATTGGCTGAACGGTAGGGATGATGTTCGAAGGATTGTCTCCACGAAGGCGGGACATGTAATTGGTCTGCTCAATAGTAGTGAGGATGTTGTCCAACGATGTCAACACATCCGGCGATCCTCCACTCGTTGCCAACAAGTTGCGAAGGACAAGCGACTGCTCTTTGATGGAGTCCACAGTGGCTGTCAAGTTGTTATATTCGTTCAAGTAGAAGTTCAGATCTGTCTCCATCTTCTAGATTTGCTGTTTCTTTCTCTGTCTGCACTTGGAGGCAGCCACTCTGTTTCTCTCCAAGAAACTACGACGTTTCTCCTCCTCTGTCATACCATCTGTATTTGGTTCTTCGTCGCCAGTAGCATCTGTATCAGTAACCTTGACCTTGACTGACTCGGCCTTTCTCTTGCGTTTTGAAGCTGGCTCAGTTTCAGATTTCTTCGTGCTCTGTTTTCTCTTGTTCTTTTTCACACCATGTGCATCATTTGTGGCAGTAGTTGTAGTTGCTGGTGTGGAACCGTTCGAACCAGTGGATTGTGTGCTTCTTGGATCTCCATTCTTTTGCTGGACATTGGCTTGTTGAGACTGTTGCTGTTGCTGGGTGGCATCAGCAGCGTTTCGTACTCCACCCTTACCAACTCCATGCCCAGTGGAACCTGAAGATGCAGCATTACCAGATGTACGAGTGTTACCTGAGTTCTGAGTCATAGCAGCGTTGAGTTGGTTGGCCTGTTCTTCATAGTCCTTAGCAGTTGCTCCAAGAAGGGAGCTCAACCCCGGCGTCAACGGTGGGAATCCCATAGAGCCACCTGGGGTGTTAAGCCCTGTGATACCAAGGTTTTGCAAAGAGTGTGGGAATCCATTGGCGTTAACGCCCGGAGTCAAACCTGTACGCATGGAGGATTCATTGGGAGTGAGGCCTGTTCTTGGAAACTGGGTAGACCCCCAACCAGACGCCACATTTGGAGACAGGACCAGTGGTGGAAGTTTGCGTCCTCCAGGTGTAAGGATCGGAGGCGAAGTAGTACCAAAGTTGGGAGGTTGTCTGCTGCTGTTAGCACTGGCACTACTACTGTCCTTGTGAGCAAAACTCTGCTCGAACGGGTTCGGCTCGAGGTCAAAAGAGGTTTTGGATGAACTGGCGTTGGAGGTGGTCATCTTTCTGTAGTTATACCTGTTGTCAGAGTTGTGTGTTGTGTAAGATCTAAATCACTGATGACGAAATCTGGCGTTGTGTTGATTGTTGATACACGGGAGGTGGATGTGTCCTTTGTGTAGTAAGCGAATCGGCTGGAAGATGGGATTATGCTGTAAAATCAGTGTATGATGGTTCAGATCTTTCAAGCTGGGTGAGTTCACTGAAGATCGGAATTAAGACAGAGTGTGTTACCGTGCTGAGATTGGATTGCTATGAGTCGCACAAACAATGTGAGGAAGAAATCAGGTCAGCGGTACAACTGGGTGTTTAGCAAGTGTAATAGGCAGGTATCGGTTATCGAGAGAAGTATCCCTGGTCAGAGACGCGTATTCTGTTGTGTTATGGATAAAAAAGTGAAGGTTAAGCGATCTTATGGCGATTCGGTAAGCCGTGACTGGATTTGTTTTCTTTCTTCTGTGTGATGACGACGTTGAACGTTTTCACCTTTCAACTTCCCGCGGTGCGGGTGTGAATTTGCCGCCGCGAGCATTCGCGAAACATTTTTTTTTGACGTGCGTTGTTTGTACTTTGTTAGAAGTTCCGTATTGGGCAGTCAACAATCACAACATGCTGTGGAACACGTTCACAAGTCTTTGTGCGATTGGAACTGTTCGATGAAATGCGGTTAAAAGCTGAAGTAATGTAGATCGGATTTCATGATATGGGATTTCACTGTCCATTCGTCTACTGCGTAATCCAACTCTCAATACTAATCACGATACTGTTTCCTATATTACAATGTGTAAACTAGTCCAGTTAGGACTAATGCTATTCCTATTCTCCAGAATGACGTCTCTAATGGAGAGTAGGTTACTTCTCTGACTCATAGTCTCTAAGGCTTTGCAAGCCAAGACACACACCCTCATCTTCTTCTCAAATCAACAATGCTAATAATCAATCACCGGCTGATCATCTGGCCTCAAACTGCACCATTCTTCTGGTTCTGGCCTTGTAGAGAACTCTGTGACCACATGAGTTGCATCTGATGGCATCGTTTCTACCAAGGGATACTGAAGTGGCACAAGCAGTGCAAATGTACTTGACGGTGTTGTTCTTGTTGGTGGCGAAACCAGCGGCTGCTGATGACAAGTTTGGTGGGGCAACGAAACCTTCCTTGGACATTGTGGGGTTATATGTGATGGGATTTGCCTGTAGAGGTGATCTTTTGCGAGATGAAGAATCCACAAATCAAATCCCTCCACCTAATAAAATAGAGATGAGCTCCCTTCACACTTCCCATGTCCTTTTCCCTCGTTGTCCTACAATTTTTCTGCAGTGGTTCGCGGAAATTATTATGTAATAATGGTATGTTGTATTCCAAATGTCAAAATTGCGCGACCCCATCAAATTTGACTTCTGGAACACTGTAGTAACCCAGATCTCAAAATTTCGGGGAAAATCAAAATGGACTTTTGGAACAAGCTTTTTGTTCCAAAACTCAAAACATAACAAAAATAGTAACGTTGAATCAAATCACCACCAATATCACTCAATTACGTTTGAGACCGCTGAATCCTGCTCCAACCATTGTCTTTCCTACTGCCTCTTCGTCTCCAGGCCGCTTAAACTAGCTCGTCGATGA